>CAUYQU010037490.1:0-28286 GCA_963574635.1 Cheracebus regulus
CCTCCCCACTCCCCACTCCTAATCTCTCTCTCTCCCTCTCCCCCCTTTCTTACCCTTCCACATTCTACCATGGGAAAACACAGCAAGAATGTCCTCACCAGATATGGCCTCCTTGATCTTGGACTTGTAGCTTCCAGAACTGTTACAAATAAACCTCAGTTCTTTAAAAATTACTCAGTCTCAGGTCTACTTATAGCAACACAAAACAAAGGCAGATATCATTTTACACATACTTCTCGCTGATAAAAGTAAAGCTAAAACTCAATTTACAAATAGGTTATCTGCCTTACTGCCATGTAGATATTAACCAGTAAAGTTCCCAGATTTCCTATAGAAAAGTACAGCCAAATATTCCAAGGTTCATTTTCCTGAATGCCTACTGGATGTCTCTGAGAATGTGCCCATCATCTGGAAGTCTGACTCCTGCTGACCCAAAGTAGCTCGAGGAAGATATTCTCTAATGCAATTGTGACAGACTGGGAGATGAGCATAAGCTGTGATAAATCAGCTAAATGACTACTGAGCCCCAAAATATGTTTAGCTCTTTACAATTGGTTGTTACTAGCATATTTTATTATCTAACAGTTGTAGGAGGAAAAAAAATCAGCATTCTATTTCTTCCAGGTGTTGGAAAATAGCTCTGTAGAGAAGGTTTGAATTGACAATGAATGGGAGTCATGATGTAGTTCATAGATTCTGTATTAATCCCACAAATATGCATTAAGGGCCTACTATGTAACAAACATGCATAATACAAACGTATCCCCTAGCTTTAAGCATCATGTGGATATTTTCAGGTTCTTTGGTTTATGTAAGTGTTTTTGGTTTTGAATCTTTCTGAAATTCAGTGAGGACTAATGCTACCAGAGAGAGAAAGAGATCTGCCCATCTATGGATGAAGCCACTACTAGCTACAAAGAAAAGTGACTATCTTTAGACAGGAACAATTGCCAACACTCATTAGCATTAGAGGACCAGGGGAAATCTTGGAAAATGAGAGGAGATCAAGTGAGGCTTGTCAAAAACAGGGTCCTTGGGAGGATTGTGGTTGTAGGTGCTGAGATTTTAGTCTAAATCTTTACTTCTGGATTGCCACCAGAAAAGCAAAGACACATATCTGAGAGTTAATTGGGGTAGGGTTGTTATGTAACTTCAGAGTTTCCCTAAATGTCTTAAGAATTTATTTAAAAACATTTAAAATAAAGCAGTCTGCCAGAGGAAAAGATAGTTAATCATTTTGCTAAAGTTGATTATTTCTGAATTTTTTTTTTTTTTTGATACGGAGTCTCGCTCTGTCACCCAGGTTGGAGAGCAGTGGCACAATCTCAGTTCACTGCAGCCTCTGCCTCCAGGGTTCAAGTGATTCTCTTGCCTCAGCCTCCTGAGTAGGTGGGACTACAGGCATGTACCACCCAAATGTTCCCTGTTGAATGAAAAATAGTATAATGGACTGTTTACGAAAGATTATTGACTGCCATTCCTGGCTTGTTGAGCACGATTAAGTAATAAGACTGTAATCATAAATTTGTTTTTTTTTAAATTATAGAAAGATTGTGTCAAGAATGTATACAAGACTTTAACAAAGAAAATGTTTAGAATGTCAGTTGTCAGGGTGAAAAATTTCCTTATCAAATCCAAGTGTAGAAGATATATTAACCACTATATTTTTGAGTACCTGTGTTAGACATTTTATTTCTTGTTCTCAAGGAAGTCATATTTTCCCAAGAATGATCTTATTCGCTCATCACCAAGTACCAAACTCCTGTGTCAGACAGTAAACTCAGTTCTTCTGGGGCTTAGCTAGTCCCAAAAGCTATAAAGTAAGAAGCACAAGGGGATTCTTGGAAGAGTAACAATCTAGGTGGGTTATGGCTGGGTGGGTATGATGAAAATGATTGATTTTGTCCCTACCGTTACAATAGCTTGTACCCTATTGTTGGGAAGTGAAAAGGAGTGATATTTAATAAAATAACCCTACAGTACAAATACAATTGGGATAACTGGTGTCAAGAAATTCTTATTGTTCTAAAGAGCATACTAGAGGGGTTTTATCTAGTTAATAAGAGTGGGAAGTGATTTCTGGGGACATGATAGTTAGCTGATTTCTGAAGGATGCTTAAGATTTAATTAGAAAAAAAGTACAGAGGAGACAACGAAGCAAATTGCATAGAAGTAGGTAAAGAGGCCCTGTGAAGAAGGAATCAAAGCTCCTTGCTGGAGGTGAAAGACAGTGTGGATGGACTACAGATGTTGAGTGAAGTAAGGAGCTAAGTGAGGGATGTCAATCTGCTTGGCTTAGAGGGCACCTAATGATTTTGGATACTGCCTTAGGGCCTCTGGAAGCTACTAAAGTGTTAAAAACAAGGTGTGGGATGTTTATTATTAAGACTGTTCTGGTGACCATATGTGAGGAATAGAATGGAAAGGGACACACGTAATTATGAGCAGAGCTATCGGGCAGCTCTTGCTTGCAGTTGCTCAGGTGAGAAACGGGCCATCAGAGCAGTGGTGGTGGAGGTAAAGTGTTGCATGTAGATCTGAGAGAGATTTAGGAGTTACAATCATTAAGACTTGGTGAGGTATTGGATAAAGGCAGTGGAGTAGAGGAAGGTCTTAGGATAACTCCTAGGTATTTGGTATTTATAACTGAACTTTCTGATCAATTTCACCAAGAATGGAAGCAAAATGATTCAGTTTTGCTACCATAATGATATGCACATGTTGCCAAAGACATTAAAGGAAGTGGTCAAAAGGTAACTCAAATGTTGGAGAGCTCACATTGCGGTTGCTCATACACACACATGCACATACACAGAAATATGTTCTTGGAGAACCATGATGGAATCGTCAGTATCAGGGCCAGTCAATTACGATCCTCTGTATCAGTTTTAAAATCTTTGATTGTAAATAACAGAAATCAACTCTCGGTGAGTTGCATAAAAGAATTTATTGGGAAAATAATGGAGAATTACAGAATTCATGGAATGCTGGGCATGAGCGTGTAGCTTAGAAACAGGCACGGGCCAGGCATGATGGCTCAGGTCTGTAATCTCAGCACTTTGGAAGACCGAGGCAGGCGGATCATATGAGGCCACGATAACGTGGTGAAACCCAGTCTCTGCTAAAAATGCAAAAGTTAGCAAAGTGTAGTGATGCACGTGTGTCATCTCAGCTACTGGGGAGGCTGAGAATGAGAACTGCTTGAACCTGTGGGGTGGAGGTTGCAGTGAGCTATCATGCCACTGTACTCTAGCCTGGGCGACAGTGAGACTCTGCCTTAAAAAAAAAATAAAAACAAAAAAAACAAAAAAAAAAGGAAAAAAAGAAAAAAGCAGGTTAGGTAGTTCCAAAAGCTAGAGAGCAAAAAGCACAAGAGTCTTGGAAGAGTAAAAATTGGAGTGGGTTATAGCTGCTAGAATGAAATTCCAGTCATTTCTGTTCTCTTTATCCTTCTGCTCAAGAGGAAGCATCTGATTGGCTTAACCCAGGTCATGTGTCAACTTCCCTTGACTATGGCAGCGGAAATCCTTACTGAAGGAGGTAATTCCTCAAAACAATATTAGGATCCTATCAGAAAGGGCAAATTAAATTTTGAAAAGGCTGAAACAAATCTCTGTTACATCTCAGAGGCACTTACCTTACTCTTTTAAGTCTTCACTGAAGTGATGCAAAAATGCAGCAACGCTTTCAAACATTTGTTTGCTTACAAATGTGAAAAAGAATGCATCTTCTGAGTTGGCAGTAACTATGACAGTGAATAAGTAATTGAGTTTGTCCCTTTCTGCATTCTCCTTTCCTTCCTCTTCACAGCACACATTCTAGCGTTGCCCAAGTGGCCAGATCTATTTATCTTGGTTACTGCAAATATGAAATATATTGCATTACAGGCGGCTGCTATTGTCAGTGGGTGAGGATGAGAGGTGTGAAGAGTGAGAACCTTCCTTTGTTACACAAATACAAGCTTCTTAAAAATTCAAATAAATAATATTTTTACACAGATTAGTCATAAGTCAAATCGAATTCTAAAAATACTTCATTATGATTTAGAAAGTAAAAAAATATTTTTTGTATGCTGCAGTTTTCTCTCCACAAAATATTTTCTTACAATTCAGTATGTATCTTTTCTACAGTTATATACTTTAAACAGAACATGTTCATATCACCATTGATTTACATAAATTTCACAATACTTCCCCACCCCCTACAAAGACAATTCAAAGATATTCACCAGAACGTTTACAGTTGCATATGGAATAATGTTTGTAAGAGTTTTGCTTGCGCTCATCACTTTCCTGTCAGTACAATTCTCCTCACTGCTCTGAGGAAAACACGTCTCTCTTTCTGAACACAATTTTGGTTCCCAACTGTGTTAAGTAATTTATCTCCAGTTGTTGTCCCAAATCCTGCATCAAATTACCTAAGTTGTCAGTCAGGTTTCCACATATTGATTCAGCAATCTCAGGCTCGTGTCCTGACCAGCTCCAGCAGAGAGTTGATTGCTTTACTCCAAAATCCTTTGAAAAGTTAAATTGTTAACAATACAAATTCACTGGAAATTGGGATAACTCTTTGCTTCAGCTTCAACCTCTTCACCTTGAGCCGTGGGCAGTTAGAACTCATCTCTGTGCAGCAGGATGGGGAATTGGAAAGGTGAGTGGTAATGCAGTTATTGCCAGAAGCCAAAGGAATAGTTAGATGTGTACTTAACTCTGGCAGCAGATGCTCAGGCATCCCCCTGCTTCCCAAGCAAACAAGTACTGATAAAGATGGTCAATTAAATATAATCTGCGTTCTAGGGTCCCTGCATATTCCTGGCCAAATAACCAGAGAAAGACAAAAATAAATTGGCTGAAAGGGCAAAAGATCTACTACTTTAACCTAAACCTTTGCTTAGATTCAGCACTTGACTAAAGAAAAATACTTTCTTTCTTCCTTTTCTTTTTGAAACAGGATCTTGCTCTGGTACCCAGGCTGGAGTGTAGTGGTGTGATCATAGCTCACTATAGTCTCAACCTCCTGGGATCCAGTGATCCTTCTGCCTCAGCCTCCCTGAGTAGCTGAGACCACAGGTGTGTACCACCATGCTCAGCTAATTTTTGTAATTTTATGGAGAGACTGGGGTCTCACTACATTGCTCAGGCTGGTCTTGAAATCCTGGCCTCAAACAGTCCTCCCATCTCTACCTCTCAAAGTGCTCAGATTACAGAGACACATTTTCCTATAATATCAATTAGAAACATTGTTCTTTGGTTTATTTTCATAATAGCTAATGAAACCGTACCTGATTGCAAATAACTTACCTTTATAAGAAGGCACTAAAGCCTTAAATAGGCTTGAGTGCCTTCTACTTAATGTTCAATTTGTAGCTAATATACTTTAGGAGTTAAGTGCTAGTGTTTAACCTGTTAAGAGATTGTTAGGTTAACTTGGGTGTTTAACAATGAGCTGTTTTGAAGACTATTGCAAGTGAGCAGGTGTTTAAGAGAGCGGATCATAATTTAAAGCACTTGACTGAAAAATAGGACTCTTTAAAAATCACATTTATTTTTTAAAGCCTTTGGTAAAATTCCTTTATGAAAAAAAAAAATTGACCTAGCAAGGCAGAATAGTGCATTTGCATTCCTGTTCTTCATATGATTAGATTGCTGAATCTTAAAGTTGTAAGCGAACTTAGTTTATATTGCATCTTTCCATTCATCTTTTATAAGAAAATATTTTCCCTCATTTTATGCTCAGCAAACTTTCTCATTTCTCTGTCCTCTTCTTATAACAAAAATCCAAAGAAAGATGTTTATAGATGCATTAATTTGTCTCTCCTTATCAGCTCTAATCAATATGTTAACTCCACTATACCATAAAAAATGCTCTGTGAAGGCCACCAATGACCTCCATATGGCAAAATCTAATTACTTGTTGTAATTCTCATCTTAGTTTACATCTCATGGGATTTTACATGATTGACCAGTCCTTCCTTTGTGAAGGTTTTGTTCACTTGGCTTATGGCATACTTTCTCTATTGGTTCACCCTTTCTTTTTTGGCTATTCTCAGTTTCTCTTTATTTCCCTGATGTTTTAATGCTGAAAGACCATAGATTTTTGTTTTCCATTCTATGCTCACCCCCTTTGCAATATTGTCTAATTTTATGGCTTCATTTATTGAACCTCAATAAGATATTTAGAGATAATGATTATAAATAATAATTGGATGATTTAGTAAGCACATACTGTATCTCAGTTGATTCTTATGCATTATCTACTTTATAAATATGAACTTTATTACACTTAGATACAACAGAGAATCAATATAATTTGCTGAATTTTCAGGCTAGGAATGAGCAGTATATTAAGCCTGAACTAAAGACATAGAAATACACCAAAGGACAATTGAAATGGAAGATTAAAAGGCAACATTTTGTTTTAGCACTTTAAAGAATTAGTTTTTGTAAATGGCAAAATTTATTTCTTAGATGTGCAAGAAATCATCTTAAATACTTCTTTATCAAATATTTCATTAACTTTAATCTATAGGCAACAAAACAGATAATTTCGAATTGCATTTTAATCCCTGCTCTGTGGTTTTCTTTGTGAGCTGTTTGAGTTATAACTTGGCATCGTTAGAAAAAGATACTGGAGTTTGGGATTCAATATGTGTACTGAACATCCGTTAAAGCAAAAGAGAGGAGACTGGTTTGGGCATAGCAGACAGTGAAACAGACTTGGCAAAGCTTTCAGTAATTCAGCAGACAGCTCTGGAGCAAATTTGTTAGAGTGTTTTACATGAGGCCGAACGGTCTAAACTTTATACCCTCTCCTCCTTCAGTAACTGCTCGTGGGCTGCCCTGGGAAGGGTGTGATCTCGGACTAGGCTATTCTCTACAGTTCAGACAAACCTTGGAGAGAATGACAGTTGGATAGTGTGCTGAGCACACTTCACAGAAGGTTTTTCATTTAAAAATGATCTGAGTGGCACATCTTCGCATGTACTACAGAATATCAGTTGACCCACTAGATTCTGCCTCTTCTCTCTTCGGATAGCTGCACCATTTCACATGTCAGAATCCTAGGATTTCCTAACTGGAGCTCTGATGTAGGATTTCCTAATTGGAGCTCTGATGTGGCAAAACCGACTTGCCTTGGTTGGGCACTTCCTTGCTTGTTGTTGGGCATTTAACTACTTGATCTATTAGGTCCTGTACCTGGTTTTAGCTTTTTCTTACCTGCCACTGGAGGTAATTAGAGCTTTTTTTGTAGACAACCAAACCTCTGGCTTTTGTACCTGGCTTTTGGTGATTTGTTACTTTTAACTGCTTGTTATCTTTCTAAATAGATCATCAATGGTGTTTAGCCACAGCCATACTATCCTGTTATCTTTATACTTTCTAGAGTCTTCCTAAATTGCAATGGCTGATCTTACATGTACTAATTTATTCCCCATGTCCCTAGTATATCCTCTCAAGTTACCACTGGTAGAGCATTAACTACCATCTTATGAATGAATGTTCTTGACCTACCACGAGAGACAATGTTCTCATCGCCTGCTGGTTGTGTGTAATCCAGCTTGAAAATTCCATTGTACAGCCTACTTTCTTGCATCCCATTGCTGTTTTTGCAGGTTCTGAAATGGAGCTTGGGGTGCAAGATGTTTATTAAAGGTTAGTTTTGTGGAAAGAAGGGGGAGAGACAAAATTTGGCCATGGAAGTAAACTGTAATATAGGACCCAGAAAATCCCAGTCAACATGGCTGGGAGATCTGGAGTGAGTAATGACCATCAGACTGTGTCATATCAGGGCAAAATTCCTGGGACTTTATATCCTTACCTTGCTTAGTCATTATATATAAGCATGACTTCTGAAACTAAGGCAGACACTGAAAAAGCTGAGAGTTGAAGACTATCTGCTAAATGTGCAGGAACATAGCAGCAAGTTCATTCTTGAACAGATGCTTCTGGGCAGCACTGATCTGTGTTTACTAAAGAACTAAAAATATGGATACCAAATATTTTATATGGGTACATGTGAGTATTTGTTACATGCATAGAATGTGTAAAGATGAAGTCATAGTACTTCAGGTGTCTATTCCCTTGAGTATTTATAATTTCTAAATGTTGGTAATATTTTGCATCCTTTCCTCTAGCCATTGTGGAATGTACAATATGTTGTTAACTATAGTCACCCTACTCTGATCAATCAAATATTGGAGCTTAATTTTTTCTATCTAACTGTATATTTGTACCCACTCACCAGCCTCTCTTCCTTTCTCCTCCCACCCACACTCTACTTATCCCCTGGTATACATGATTCTAGTCTCTATATCCATGAGATTTTGAACTCTCACATATGGGTGAAAATATGGTGATATCTGTCTTTCTGTGCCCGACTTATTTCACTTAATATAGTGACTTCCAGTTTCACCCATGTTGTTGAAAATGACATGATTTCATTTGTATTAATGGCTTAATAGTATTCCACTATGTATATATACCATATTTTCTTTATCCATTTGTCCATTGATGGAACATTTATGTTGATTGAATATTGTTGCGATCGTGAATATTGCTGTGATGAATACACAGGTATCTCTTTGATATATAGATTTATTTTACTTTGGACAAATATTCAGCAGTGGGATTGCTAGATCATATGGTAGCTCTGTTTTAAGTTTTTTGAGAAATCTTCATACCATTTTTCATACTGGTTGTACTAATTTACATACCTACTAAAAGTGCACTAATTCCCTTTTCTACATATTCTCACCAACATGTTATTTTATTGCCTTTTTAAAATAGTCATAACAGGGGCAAGATGATATTTCTTTGTGATTTTTATTTGCATTTCCCAAATGATTAATAATGTTGAGCCTTTTTCATATACCTCTTAACCATTTGTACATTTTCTTTTGAGAAAAGTGTTCTGAGAACTGTCCTTTGGCCATTTTTTTTCTAAGAGACAATGTCTAACTCTGTCATCCAGGCTAGAGTGCCATGGTAGTGGAATAACAGCTCACTAAAGCGTCAAACTCCTGAGATCAAGTGATCTCCCATTTTTGGCCTTCTGAGTAGTTAGAAGTGCAGCAGGTATGTGCTACTATGCCTGGCTCAATATTTAACGTTTTGTAGAGATGGGTCTTGTTATGTTACCCAGGCTGGTCTTAAACTCCTGGTCTCAAGCAGTCTTCCTACTTCAGTTTACAGTGCACTGAGATAACAGGCATGAGCTGTTGTGCCTGGCCCCTTTGCTCACTTTTTAATGGATTTAATTGTTTTTGTTGTAGAGTTGTTTGAATTCCTTGCATATCCTGGATATTATTCCCTTGTCAGATGAATAGTTTGCAAATATTTTCTCCCATTTAACAGATTGTCTCTTCATTATGGTGATTGTTTCCTTTGATGTGTGGAAGCTTTTCAAATTAATAGAGTCCCATTTGTCTATTTTTGTTGTCTGTGCTTTCGAAGTCCCAGTCATAAAATCTTTGCCTAGATTGGTGTATTTTAATGTTTTTCTTTTTTTTTCCTAGTAGTTTTAGAGTTTCCAGTTTTACATTTGAGTATTTATCTTGATTTCATTTATGTATATGGAAAGAGTTAGAAGCCCAGTTTCATTCTTCTGTATGTAATAACCTCACCTGTGTTAGCCTAACTGGCTGCATCTTAGCTGCAAACCTGAGAAGCTCTCTCCAGCCTCTCCCGCTCTGCCTCGACCCCCTCAGGTGCATTACTGGGTCGCGGTGCACTCAAAGCTTTGAACCATTCAGAGTGGTTCACACTGTTCACGGCACCTGTAACCACTGTAACCGCATCCGGCTTGGCAAGTCCACCTGCTACTGTGAACACCCTCCTTGCTGACTGATTGCATGGAAAGTTCCCCTGTTACCCACCTTGATGACTGTATGGAAATACCATTTGCAACCAACAATCCTGGGAACCTCCTGCCCCCTGGTTACCAGCTTCCTTATCTAACTTGCTTGTTCTGCTTCTGCAAAATTCTGCTTCAGCTAGGCTCCCCCTCCCCTACCTAAATCAAGGTATAAAGGGAAATCAAGCCCCTTCCTTGGGGCCGAGAGATTTTGAGCATTAGCTGAGTCTTGGTCGCTGGCTGAATAAAAGACTCATAATTTGAACTCAGAGCGTGGTGCTTCCTTCTGACTCGCTCAGTTATTACATGTATATGGTTGTTGGTTGTCCAGTTTTCCCAGAATAATTTATTAAAGGGACAGGCCTATCACCAGTGTGTGTTCTTGGCACCTTTATTGAAAATCAGTTGGCTGTCAATATGTGGACTTATTTCTGAACTCCTTCATTCTAATGATCTATATGTCTGTTTTTATACCAATACCATGCTATATTGATTACCATAATCTTGTAATATAGTTTGAAGTCAGGTAATGTGACCCTTTATTTTGTTCTCTTTGGCTATTCAGGCTCTATTTTTGTTTCAGACAAAATTTAGAATTTTTTTTTTCTATTTCTGTGAAAGATGCTGTTGGTATTTTGATAAGAATTGCAGTGAATATGTAGATTGATTTGGGTAAGATGGTCATTTTAACAATATTAATTAATATGATCCATAAGCATGAGATATCTTTACATTTGTTGGGGTCTTCAGTTCCTTTCATAAGTGTTTTATAGTTTTTCTTGTAGCAAACTTTTATCTCCCTGTTTAAATTATTTCCTCATATAGCTTTGTAAGTGGAATTGCCTTCTTGGTTTCTTTCTTGGCTAGTGTGTGATTGGTGTCTATAAATGTTACTAATTTTTGTACACTGATTTTGTATCCTACCTCTTTACTAAATTTATCAAATCCAGGAATTTTTTGGTGGAATCTTTAGATTTTTCTAGATATAAGATCTTGCAATTAGCAAAGAGGGATAATTGGAGTTTCTCTTTCCAATTTGTGTGCCTTTTATTTATATCTCTAGCTTCATTGCTCTGGCTAGGACTCCCAGTGCTATGATGAATAGAAGACTTAAAAGCAGGCATCATTGTTTTTTCCCAGATCTTAGAAAAAAGCTTTTAGTTTTTCTCCATTCAATATGATGTTAGCTGTGGGTTTGTCATATATGGCCTTTATTATTTTTAGGTATGTTTCTTCTTTATTGAGTTAAGAATTTTTATCATAAAGTGATGTTGAATTTTATCAAATGCTTTTTCTGTATCTATAGAGCTGATCATATGGTTTTGTCTTTCATTCTGTTGACCAAGATATTTATTCAATTTTGTATATTTGCGATTTATTTGTATATATGTTTGATATATGTATACTGAACAATCTTTGCCTTTTTGGTATAAATTCCACTTGGTCATGGTGTATTATATTTTTAAGGTGCAATTGGATTTGGTTTGCTAGTATTTTGTTGAGATTTTTGCATGTATGTTCATGAAAAATACTGGCCCATAGTTTTCTTGTTTAAAATGTTGTCCTTGTCAGGTTTCAGTCTCAGGGTAATGCTTGCCTCATAGATTAAATTATGGAGGGTTCCCTCCCATTTAATGTTTTGAAATAATTTCAGGAGGTTTGAAATTAGTTGTTCTTTGTAAGTTTGGTAGAATTAAGCTGTGAATCCATACAGTCTTGGGCTTTTCTTTATTGGACTTTTCATTCCTCATTCAATCTTGCTGTTTGTTACTGATCTGTTCAAGTTTTTTATTTCTTCCTGATTCAATCTATGTAGCTTGTGTGTTTCCAGAAATTTAACAGTTTCCTCTAAGTGTTCCTATTTGTTAACATATAGTTATTTGTAATAGTCTCTGATGATCTTTAGTATTTCTGTGATATCTATTGTAATGTCTCTTATTTCTAATTTTGTTTAAGTCTTCTCTTTTCTTCATTAGCCTAGTTAGTGATTTGTCAACTTTGTTTATATTTTTAAAGAAACATCTTTTCATTTCACTGATTCTTTGAATTGTTTCTTTAGCCTTCATTTTGTTTATTTCTGCTCTGATTTTTATTATTCCTTTTGTCTTCTGTTACTATTGAGTTTGTTTTGTTCTTGCTTTCCAAGTTCTTTGAGGTTCATCATTAGATTGTTTATTTGAAATCATTCTACCTATTTGATGTAGGCATTTATTTTGATTCACTTCCCTCTTAGCACTGTTTTTCTGTATTCCACAAATATTGGTGTGTGTATTTTCACTTTCATTTGTTTAAAGAAATTTTTACTTCCATCTTAATTTCTTTATTTACCCAATGGTCATTCAAGAGCATGTTGTTTAATTTCCAGGAATTTGTATGATTTTCAAAGTTCTACTTTGTATTGATTCCTAGTTTTATTTTATTGTCATCTGATACCTGATATGATTTTGATTTTTAAAAATTTGAGACTTGTTTTGTGGCCCAAAACATAATCTATCCTGAAGAATGTTCCACGTGCTGGTGAGAAAAATGTATATTTTTCAGCCTTCTATAAAATGATCTGTAAATATCTATTAGGTCAGTTTAGTCTAAAGTCCAGTTTTAAACCAGTGTTTCTTTGTTGATTTTTTGACTAGATGATCTGTCTAAAGTTTAATGGTGAGTGTTGAAGTTCTCTGCTGTTATTGATTTATTGGATTCTCTCTTTAGATATAGTAATATTTGCTTTATAAATCTGAGTGCTCCAGTGTTGAGTGCATATATATTTAGAATTGATATATCCTCTTGCTGAATATATCACTTTATCATTATATAATGATCTTATTTGTCTTTTATAAACTGTTTTTGACATAAAATCTGTTTTATCTGATTTAAATATAGCTACTCCTGCTGGCTTTTGGTTTCCGTTTGCATGGATTATTTTTCTACCCCTTTACTTGATCTCTATGTGTCTTCATAGTAAAGTGAATTTCTTGTATGCAGCATATAGTTGGATCATGTTTTTTTTTTTTAATCTATTCAGCCAGTCTATATATTTTGAGTAAAGAATTTAATTCATTTATATTAAAAATTATTACTGATATGTGAGGTTATGTTCCTGTCATATTGCTAATGGTTTTCTGGTTGTTTTGTATATTCTTTGTACTTTTTTTCTAAATTTTATTATTTGTTGCTGTAGTTTGATAGTTTTACATAGTGTTACCACTAGAATTCTTTCTCTTTTTCATTTGTGTGTTTGATTTACCAGTGAGTTTTATAGCTTTTTGTGTTTTCATGATGGTAATGTCATACTTTAGCTTCCTGGTTTAGGATTTCTTTGAACAATTTTTGTAGGGCTAGTCTAGTGATAAATCTTCTCAGTGTTTGCTTGTCTGGCAAGGATGAAATTTCTTATTCATTTATAAAGGATAATTTTGTTGGATGTAGTATCCTTGTGTGGTAATTCTTTTTTCTTTCATCACTTTCAATATACCATCCCATTATATCCTGTAAGGCCTGTAAGGTTTCTGTTGGGAAACCCACTGTTGGTCCAATGGCAGTTCCTTTGTAGATGACTAGATATTTCTCTGTTTCCATTTTTAGAACCTTATCTTTGTCTCTGACTTTACATATGACTATAATGTACTATGGAGAAGACCTTTTTGCATTGTATCTACTTAGGGGTCTCCAACCCTCCTGTATCTGAATGCCAAATTATTTTGCTAAACTTAAAAAGTTTTCATTATTTCACTAAATAGCTTTTGTAATCCTTTCATTCTCTCTTGACTTCAAGGACACTGATACTTTGAATATTTTGTCACTTTATGTTGTCCCAAATGTCACTAAGGCTTTGCTCATTCTCTTTTATTTATATTTCTTTATTTTTAATCTGAATATATTTTTTCAAATGACCTATTTTCAAATTCTGAAGTTCTTACTTCTGCTTGATACATTCTACTGTTAAGTGTTTTTAAAAGAATTTTTCATTTCAGTCAATGAATTCTTCATTTCCAGAATTATTGTTTTTTTTTTAATCTCTTTGATAAAATCTCATTAATACCTTGGATTGTTTTCCTGATTTTTAAAATTATGTTTCAGAATTATTTTGTATCTTGAAGTGTTTTTTAAAAATGAGTATTTTTAATTCTTTACCTGGGATTTTGCAAATATTTTTTATTGATATCTGTTGCTGAAGAATATTGTTCCTTTAGAGATGTCATATTTACTTGCATTTTCATGTTTTCTGTGTCCTTATATTTATTTCTGATAACATCTGATGTAACAATAACTTCTTCCAATTTTCATATGTTCTTTATAGGGAAGGATTTTTCTTGAAGATATATCTGTGATATTGATTGGATAGTGGGTTTAATTTTGGCTGTATACAGTGGTGCAGTCTCTTTTCTATTTGTAAACAGCATCAGTGGTATCTGCTATTTCTTTGGTAGCTTAGGGTACAGTTATTAGTGGAGGCTGAGAGGAAGTTTTGCTGGGAACTGGAATTCCAGATTGGCTAGTCTTTGGACCCCTGTGGTGACAGTAGTGAGCTCAGCATGCCTGTCTCTCAGCCCCGAGCATGAAGGACAGGATCATTTAATGTCCAGTGTTAGCATGTCCAGGTAGACCAATTCTGGTGCCTCCAGGTGGCTTGCTTAGATACCAGTAGTGGCAGCAGTGGGCTGGGCATGTGAGTGGGTAGGGTCTTGGGCAATGTGCATAATATGGGTGATGGCAGTAGCTGTAGTGGGGCAACCCACTGGAACCTACACTGTCCAACCTGGTGTTGGCAGTGGGTGTATCAGGTTGGGGGACCAGTGTTGTGGCCTGCTGGTGGCACATCTAAGTGGGTGCCAGCTTTGGTGGTATCTACAAGTTGTGTTGGCCCAACCTTATACTCTGGGAAAGTTGCTCAAGTGCCAGTGATTGTGGGCTAGTCTGGGCAATTTCCAGGTCCCTAGGTGTCATGCTCATGTACTGGGGTGATGGGACCAGGTCAGGCCCCTTGGTAGTTCATTCAGGTGCTGATGTTAATAGGCAGGGGCAGGTTGGTCCCTAGGCTGTTAGTTGAGTGCTTAGGTGGGGAGAGTGGCAGCTGCACTGAAGGCTTGCCACTAGTAAGGACAGGGTTGTTTTCAGTGCAGCAACATAGGCAGCTGTGGAGCACACACCCCACCCATGACTCACGGGCACAGCAGCCCATAGCACCAGTGATGCTACTTGTCCTCAGGGCACATGAGCAAGCTCAGCCTCCCTTCTCCATCCTTGCCCAGTGTAGGCAGCAGTGATATTGGCCCTAGGGGCAGGACACCATACATTTGGGGGCTGGGATCTTGGTAGGCAGCTGTACTATACATGTTTTATGTTTTGTTGATCAATTCATGTATTTCTAAATCTATAAATAGATCTTTGATTTTTAGTATTTGTCTTTTCAATGTTTGGACATTCTGCTCATCCTTACTATTTTAATTAAATGCTCAGGTTTTTCTGAACCTTCTTCAGTCTCCTAAGTTAATCTTGTATCTTATTTATGTTTTCACAGCATTAATATTATCTTCTTATGCCATACTTGTAATAATATGAGTCTAACAGGGACAATTCTTATGGTACATTTCTGTAAATGTTTTGCTTACCAGACAGAAGTGTTTCCTCTCCTTGAAACCTGTCCATAATTAGAGCTAAAGTATGTGGCTTTAAACTCCCTGGAAGAAACGTAATAATAATAGTGTATGTGGTATGTATCTCCTAACAGAAAATATAATGAGAAAGCTCTTCTTTTTATCCAGAGAAGGAAGGGAATTACAGAATACATGAGAGAGAGAGAGAAAGGTATAGGACAGTGGTTTATTGAAGAAAAGCAAAAAAAAAAAAAAGGGAAGAAATGCTTTTGTTCTACTTTCTATTTGGAACTCTAAAGTCAAAATTCAACATAATGTGGATATATCTGATAGAAATAGACATGTGTTCTACTTAAAGCAAGGAGAGTGAAAGAGACAAAGTGAGAAAGAGAAAGTAAGAGAAAAATGTGCTAGAGCTAGTAGTGGTTTTGGTGCATGTGGAAAGGATAGACAGTTCTTATTTCATGATTTGGCAGGATGCAAATTGGTGATACTGCTGACTCATAAGCTTGCTATGGAGGGAAATGAAAGGGGAGGTTTGATCTGTTGGGGCAAAGTACACACATGGCCAACGCCGTGAGAACACAGAGAAAACCCAAATGGCAGCAAGAATCAAAGCAGTGATGAGACAGCAAAGAAGAAATCAGTTTGCTGAACCTTCAGCAAGTGGAGCCAGAATCTACTGGACAGAATGCAGTTCAGAGAGAGTGTCCACATTACTGGAATCCTTTAGACTCCAATAATAGAGCCCATGTCTCTAAATAGGCATTGTTTTCTTTTGGGGGGGGGCAGGGAAAGATGGAACCTGGAAAAATAGCAGTGATGGGCGTTAAACTTTGAATTAACTGAATAATGAATAAATTAAAATGACTATGTCAAATAAACCTGGAGAGCCAGTCTTATCACTGCCATGCACCAAGAAGAAAATATAAGGCAGGATTAGATCAAATGTGAAAATAAATGTCCTGTTTTCTTGCCGTACATGAAAATACTATAAATTGCAATGATTTATTCATACATCCTCAGAAGATTTGGGACTCCTCTGGGTTATACCCCCTCCTCATCTTTTTAATCCCTAGGCTTGGCATTTTTAGGTACTTAATTAATGATTGTGCCTTTACAGAGGGGAATCTCTGTGTTTCTTACAAAACTGAGTTTTGCAAACAGAGGTCATTTAGAATGCTTTTTACATTTAATTATGTAATTTCATAGTTATCTGTAATTTCCTCTTCTATGTGTGTATGAAACTACCATTTATGGAAAAACTACTCAAAGCATTCTGAGTACTATTGAAATTTATCTGTCCTCTCTTATTTCCATGTATTATAAAATATTTGTGTTGCTACTTTCCATTTCACCTAGGTTTTAATTATCACTAGGTTTTAATTTTAATAGTGAACTTTGTGATGTTAATTGATTTTTCCTTGCTTATATACTTAAGAACATGTCTCTTAAACTGCTGAGAAAGAAAATTGGCCTAATAAGAAGTATTTATTGCTAATTCACTTTATATTTAATATTTCTTGACCAGATTTTTAAATATGAATGACACCATTTACTGGAACAGAAAATTTCATAGGTTTTTACATTAATTCTTCCTCTAATTCTTGCCAATTTGCTGCAACAATGTAATTGCATTGCCTACATTATGGTTAACAGAAAAGATTAGGTATGTAGCATTTTATTGTCTTTGACAGTTTGATGAATTGTGACTTGAAGTGAGCAAGTGCCTTTGTTCTAATTGTCTCTTTTTCATTAAAGCTGAGAAGTACACTTCAGTATTGGGAGACTACTCTTCCTCACTGCTTTTAAGTTAGAGCTGTTCATGCTGATGAATGTTCTCTACCTAAATTGTGGAGGCAGCTCTTTGTTTATGTTTCACCCTTTTTATCATTTCAAGGCTAAAATTGATGAAGATCAATCAATACTAGAGACTGAAAAAGATTCTGAAGTAAAGTAATTTCAGGAAACAGAATGCCTTCTCCTACTTTCCAGAGAAGTTGATGAATAAGATAAAAGAATCCTCATGCTATTTTTGCCATGTATACTGTATAGCGTTTTTGTGTATCTGGTAGGGTGAATCTGTGGTTGATTAATTCAGTGGTCTAGCCCAGTTAATTTAGGGTAAGAACACAATCTTCATCCCTTCCCATGCATATTTACATTTCTCTTTTCAGAGCTGTAAGTTATTTCCAAGTTATTTCATAGTCATTTATCCACTCATTTATTTATAATTAATTAATTTAAGTCATTTGGTACATTTTCATTGAGGATCAATTTGAACCAGGCTCTGTTTTATAGGCAGTGCCAACAATAAAAATGAATGTAACATATCCATTTCCTAAAGGGGTTACATTCTACTCATTGGGTGATCAGTTGAGAGACTGACCACAACTGTGAAAACTTTTTTTTTTTGGCTTCCAATAACAATATAATAACAGTTTGTCAGTGGGAGGGCAGCTTCATTTGGAAATGGTTGGAAGAAATTTGTTGGACATGTTCACTGTACAGCACAACTCTAGTGATTGCCTTTCATATGTCCACAAGTACATGAAGTCCCAACAGTATGGAATTAGGAAGAAATATGTTTGAGATTTTAAATATCTTTTTTTTTTTTGCTAGGTTAAGGGGTTTGGTGTTGACTTTATTGTGAAAGTGAGAAAATTCAACTTTTACGGAAATGAATGATGGGATTATTTCTGAGGTTTGAAAACCTAAATGGCAGCACTGAGAGTCATTTGAGGGGAAAGAAAAGTTATTCAATGTTCCATTTTAGATAAGATAAAACTAAATGTTTTTAATACATTTATGGTTAAAAAAAAGTCTAAAGTGTCAACTGATTTAACTGGTAATGGTGAGTGCCATAAAAAAGAGGGTGGCAGTTGACATTTCTTATTCCCTTTCTGCTTGACTTCATGTGCCCATCTGCTAACTTTGTTTTCCCAGTAATTCTGGCTACTCCATCCAAATGCCCCATTGACTTATGCTTGACTCCTGGCTGGCCTTAGAGGAAAGCATCAGTTTCTATTACTTTGTAGCTTTGTAGAAAAATGTGTGAGACTCGGTAAATTGAGGTCTTTGTCAGCATGAATCAGATGAATCAATTCCAGTATGTTTCAAGGAGGTTTTCGGGTCAAGAACATTCAAGTCAAAGGAAATGCAGCTGTTGGGTGGTGAATCATTACATCCCTGGGAAGAGAAACTACTTTGGTGCCAGAGTCTTTAAAGACACCTGCCATTGATGAGGTAACCAATGGCTGGCAGAAGAATGTAGTGGCCTGAGTCAGGAAGAGGTCATATTGATATTTGGGTCCCTTGCTTGACTCATACCATTTTCTGTCCAAAAGAAGTAATTTTTAGATCCCTGCTCCTTAGTTTCTTTTTTCTTTACTCATTTTATTTCCTTGGCTTAGTGTCACTGGCTCCATCTATAGTATCTGTCTGAATAGCAGACGTTTACTTGAATGGTTTAGAGATGGAGCTTGTCTCCTTTCATTCATAGCCCCCAAGTTGGTGATTATGAGGTCCAGGAAGGACACCTGGTGACCGAGAAGTCCTTAACATTTCCCTCAGCTTAATTTTAGACAAGTGTCCACTTAACTCTAGGCCACCACCTCCCTTCTCTTAGAGCATTTACTTTAGAAATTTGTAATTTTTTTTCTGCTCCTTTCAGCTATAAATCTTTTTAAAGTTACTTGCCATTTTTACAACCCAGGAATATCTTTTTCAAGGATGTGGGAGCCACCCCTTTGAAATGAAATCATCAAAAAAGAAAATAGAAATGCTTCTATTTTCCACTCTCTCTGGAAAGCTGAATCCTAACTTAAGCAGAAAATACCTTGCTCCAAGTTTTAAAACTATCACCTGTTATGAAGATACAAGAAAGTTTACTTTTTCTTTAATTGGATAAAGCCAATTAAACAAAAATGGCATACAATTCTCCCACCTCCTCTCTCTCCCTGGCTTCAAGTTTCCCCCAAAAAACTTGTATCTTACATTTGCAGTGGTGGGTCAACCACTTACATTTGCAGTGGTTACTTTTGCAAAATAACAGGCATCCGTGAAGGAACATGCAACACTCTATTTGGGGCTTTGTTTTTGGAAATAGCAGAGTACGGCTACATTTCTTCTCTGGGGAAGAAAAGTGAAAGGGCTGATTACTGAATATCCTGTAGACTCAGACTGGATGAGTTAACCATAATATGTTCCAAGTATGAAATGCAATAGGTTCTTTGTAGTGTCTGCTCAGCTCTATGCTGGGGTTAAAATCCACAATCTCAAATCTCAGAGTGAGATTTCCTGGGAAAGATATAAAACAACATAATGATGTTGCTGTAGGTAATTAGTAGGAAGAAGACGGGGTTCAGGAGCCTTGAGTTGGTGGGCAAGGGTGGTAGGCTGGGAATGGGAAGAATCTCATTCACTGTAAATGGGTTAAAGGCAGATGGCCGATACAATTATAGAGAGGAGCTACACCGAGGGCAGTGATTAAGGATGAGGGAAACTAAAAGATATTTGTAAATTACAAAAACTAGCAATGCTTTGCTGGAGGGAAGGTCAAGACTTTTTATAGAGAATGAAAATACTACGTATAAGCCAAGAACAGAATCTACTCAGAAATGCATCCAGATTGATTGATACGAAGGCCTGGAAAGTATCTGGCTGCCACTTTAGTGAAAAATGCAGACAACTCAATGCATTGATGTAAAAACCTGAACTATTTGATTTAAGGAAATTTTGACAAATCACATTTCAATTGGCTGTCAATCATTTCATTGGGGGACGATCCTGGAAAGGGAAGGGGCTCTAGACTGTGCTTATTCTTCTGTTATCCTTCCTTTTGATTAATATGAATGTTCCCAGTGTACGGGTACGTGGATCTGCTGATCAGATGCATTGATTGTGACTCTTGTTGGTGGCTTCTTTAGTAGCTGAATGCATGGCTCAGAACTGTTTGACAGCTTAAAGCTTGTCAATGGTTGTAAAACTGAAACCATGTCACCTCACACGAGAAGTCAAAATAAATAAATAAATAAATAAATAAATAAATAAATAAATGGCACTCTCCTCTTCCAAGCATCATTGGAGGCAGGGGTGCTATAAAAACAATCTCCTGTTCTGGCCAGTGAAAGTCATTAAAAGTCACTGGTACTTGGAGATTCACTGTGGACTATAGAGGCTTACAAACAAGAAACTGTTGTTCTTGTAATGCAGCATCTCATTACGATGACTGAACACATAGCTGTCACCAAAGATATTTTATATGTAACCTGGGATATTGCTAACACTCTCTTTTCCATACGCCTTTAGTAAAACCCCCACATCGGTTTCTCTTTACTTGACAAGCAGCAATATGTTTTTTTACTTTTCCAAGCTTCCCTGGCAAGTGAAACTTGACAAATCTGAGTACATTGTGGACTAATGGATGAGGTCTAAACATTCCAGGATCTGGATATTATTTTTATAGTTGTCGCCAATGAAAAAAGAAAACACTCTTCTTATTACATTACCTAGCATCTAAGCCCAGGTGACTAAATATGAATAGGACTTAAAAGTAGATAGACTCTAAGACTGGCACAGGATGAGCCTTGGGAGCTAACTGGATTTAATTCTTAGAGACAATTCAGTCTATTAAGTTAAATTTGATGGCCTTTCTGTCTCCTCCTGGAAAGGAGGAGGCCCATCTATTGTTTGACCTCTTTGGATATTGGAGAAAATGAATTCTATACTTGTGCATGTTACTACAATCTCTATCCCAAGGCAATAGATTACTGACCAAGCTTGACTGTCAGGTCACAATCTTGAAAAGCCTCCTAAATCAGTAAGACAAACCCTATTCTTGGGCTATCAATTACTTCAGGACCCAAATGCCTTATTCCTAAGACCAATCTTATAGTTTTTTAGAGCCTTACCAAAAACAAACAAAAAAGAAACATAAACCAATAAAAATCTCTGCCAGTGTTCAGTGGCTTCTGGGTTTTTGGATTTGGGCCCTAGTGAAGGCAAATCATTTTCTCTAAAGGAAGATTGGTGACTTTCTTCTGCAAAGCATTGTTACCAAACCAAAAATTACATAAGAAAAGGTAAGCCCAAAAATAATATTTTGAAAAATGGACATGATACAATCAATCAGGAGCGAGGCTTGGTTTCTGAGTCTTAATCATCTTTATGAACAGGCAACTCCCTACTCATTTATCATATATTGGCCCACCAACACCTTTACCCACATTTAAAATATTGTTCACTGAAACCCTTAGCACAGTAGGAGTTCTGCCAATAACATTTTCCACCTTAGTGAAAGGCATGAGTCATGATTTAAAAAAATAACTTTTCTCTAAGGTGGATAAATCCTATGCAATGCCATAACCATCTGCCAAACATAGTAATGGTAAATTATTGATAACTCACAACATTGGTGGATCTATACAATAAATTAGACTTTTTTCAACTTGATCATGGAGCACCCATCTGAAACTGACTGAAATAAAAATCTATATAGATGCATGATACATTATTATAGACTAAATATATGGTGTGGATTTGAGTCACTCATGACTAGACTATTAAAGGCAAGAAAGGGCTGCCTTTAGTAGCCACCTCTCATTGAAACAAAACAACTCAATCATGAACTCAATCTTAAGGTTACATGTGTACATGTCCATGTAAAGTGACCACATTTAAAAGAAATAATTTGGGCCCAGGGCAGTGGCTGACACCTGTAATCCCAGCAGTTTGGGAGGCTGAGGCGGGGTGGATCACGAGATAGTGGTTCAAGACCAGCCTGGCCAAGATAGTGAAACTCAGTCTTTACTAAAAACATAGCTGGGCGTGGTAGTGGGTGCCTATAATCCCAGCTACTTGGGAGGCTGAAGCAGAGAATAGCAATGTGTGCTGAAAAATCCAAACAGACATATGTGGCCATCATTCTACTCCTGCTTGTTGTACCCAGGTTTGCACTCATTGTAGCAACAGAGCCACCACATTTGATGAGGATGACCAATGGAAAAAATCTTGACATTAATAGAATCCTGTATTTGCCACCCATTCTAGCCTCTCCATTAATATCATCTAAAAAATTGGCTGAACTGTCTGCCTCCTGCTCTGTAAAAGTTTCATACTGCTCTATCTCCTTCATCTTAGCTGAGCAAATATATATCTAGGAATCATAGGGTAACAAGCCAGGAGAATTTGAGCAGATACAGTTTGGCCATCTTCAATATTTTTAAACTTATATTTGCTTTTACAATGATACATGGATGTGTGGTTTATAACTTTGGAGGGTGGATGGGTAGTGTGTGACCTTGGTGGGTGGATGGGTGGTGGTTTATGACCCTTGGTAGGTGGATGGGTGATGTATGGTGTTGGTGGATGGTCGATATATAACCTTGGTGTGTGGTGGGTAGTATATGGCCTTGGTGGATGGTTGGGTGGTGTATGACCTTGAGTGGATGGGTAGTGTATGTTGCTCAGTCTGGGGAAACCTGAAGAGATATGAATCTAGATAGTGACATTGCCTCTTATGGTTGTACAACTACTTTTTTTTTTTTACCCCCAGTTGTTTTTAATAAGAATGATTCCTGTGTAGGACTTTTTGTTTGTCTGTTTCCTTAAAAGTAGATATAAAGCCTGGCTTGTAATCAAAAGGAGATGACAGACCTCAGGCATGAATATCTCTGACCCCAGAACGTGTGTGGTGGGTGTAAATTTCCCATTTCACATATAGATGAAAAGGCCAAAGTTGTTTTAAGCAGTGGCTTGCTATCCAGGCAGCAGGAGAGGTCCCAGACAATTTGCAAGAATCACTCTGACTCAGGATCCATCAGAGCTAGTAGGAAGGCTCACATCTAATGAACCACCGAGGGCCACAGGATAGACTGTGGAGAAAAAACTTTGGATGGCTTTGGGGCTCATCCTCCTCCCAAATCCCCCTCACAAACACCTACACAATTTTGATAGTTTAGCAAGTGGCTGGCACAGCACCTCTGAATTAGTAAAGCAGCCTGATACCAGAAGCTAAGCTCAGAGGCTCTCCAGCTGAGTTCTACCCAAGCATGCCTCTCTACTTGCCGTCAGGAGAATGGAAGTGTCATGTACTCTGGTGCATCTCTGCTTGCACGTTTCCCCAATAAACCCTGTTTTATTTTACATTTACACTTAGAGTGGTGTGGTGTATGTGTGTCCATGCATGACAAATGCAGAAAGAACATAAAGGTAGACATCATTTCTAGCTATGGACCTTTGTTTAAATTCCAAAGGTGTGGAGGAGGAAGATCTATTAAGAACTCAAAAGGCATCATAAGATTTGTCTACATTATTTCAAGTAGATGCGGATAATTTAAAACCTATGAATATGTAATGCATAAGTTAAAAGGTTTCAAACGTAAGATGTAAATACATTGTAACAGGCCTATGCCTCAGAAGACAGAGGAAAATATTACAAGGCCTTTACTGCATGTTGATAACTCTGCTTCTATTACCATTAGATTAGAACTGTAAAAATCTGTATATGAAGTACAATAAATCACTGTGCATAGTGTTTTAGCTCAGTGAACAATGTTTCAAGTAAAAGGATCTTACCTAATGGAAAGGAATACACATGAGGTTTCTTTCCAGTGGGATTTCAATAAATATGACATACTTACTACAGATCATCCGTGGTCACACCTACAACTACAAATCTCATTTTGTGTGGTTATTGTGAGACCAGTGATGAAATTGATGTTTCTGTATGGTACTTAAAGGAACACTTATGACTTAAATGCAATTCTTACTTATAAAAGTTTGATTTTTAGTATTGAGTGATCAGGAATCACAGTAAATAAAAAATTATGTTGGTTCTAAACTTTTGCATATCCTGTAAGTCTGGAAACATTAAGTCCAAGGGGGTAATTGCAGAAGATTTCTGCATCAGTAGTGAAAGTTTTGCTGCAGAGAACAGACAGGAAAAGTTACTGAAATTTAAAGATGGAATATAGAACAATTTCCTGAAAAAAGGGAGTATCTTGGAAGTTGCAAGTAGCCGAACCTCTAATCAGGTAAAGAACTCAAAGTCGTAGAGACAGTTATGACAGGCATGGCCACTATTCGCTTAGACACTTTGAAAGGATTGAAATTGTAATACTCCTCACTACTGGACTTATTAAAAATACATTGGAAGAAAAATGATTACTCCTAATATGGAAAATCAGAAATAGTTACAGTTAATGTGGCTCATGAATCTTTATGAAGAAACAGAATAAAAAAGATAGCTGGAGTTTTATCATTGTGCAAAAAAAGCACTTCTTCAATCTTATGGAAATTATTTAAAAATCTTAGTAGTATAACTTCTAAAATGATTAATGACAAGGGTCAGAGGACCAATGGTCATTGTCCTTTAACAGGAACAGAATTGAACCTGAGGCAGAGTAGTGGTATAAATATGATAGGCTTGGCATGTTGATTGTCAGAGATTAAGCCAACCTATTCCATTAGAAAACCATGAAATTCCTTGGGCTTGATGAACTACTTAATAATAATATTCCTGTTCAATATTTATGATAGCTATGTGGTGTGTGCATTTTCTATAAATTGTAGTTATAAACTGGGAAGACGGCCAACGTTCCCCAAAATGAAACATATCATTTGGAAAGATTTTCTTATTTTAAGACAATGGTCCCAGTAAAATAAAAATAATATCACACAATGAAGGAAGCCTCTCTGGAAATTATTGAAGTATCTTGGAATTTGACTATTCTCAATAGTTCATATAAGTGGAATCATACAATAATTGTCCTTTTGTGTATGGCCTATTTTACTTAGCCTAATGTTTTCAATGTTCATCTATGTTGTAGTGTGTATCAAAACTTCATTTTTATGCCTGAGTAATATTTCATTGTATGTTACCAATCACATTTTGTTTATCCATTCATCTGCTAAGATACACTATGATACTTTCAACCTTTTGGCTATTATGAATATCTTTAGGGTCCAGCAAACTGTTTTCCACAGTGGCTATACCATATTATATATTTTTTTAAATTGTGGTAAGTACACACTTAACATAAGATTTAACCTCTTAACAAAATTTTTAATGTACTAGCAATGTACAAAGATCCAATTGCTCTACATTTTTACTAATGCTTTGTTTGTTTTTAATTATAGCTATTCTAAGAGTCAAATGGTATCTCATTATGGTTTTGATTTGCATTTCACTAGTGACTAATGATGTTGAGCATGTTTCATGTGCTTATTGGCCATTTGTGTAACTTCTTTGGAGAAATGTTGATTCAAGCTTTTTGACCATATTTTAATGGATTGTGTGTTTTTTGTTGTTTTGTAGGAGTTCCTTACCTATTATGAATATGAAACTATTATCAGATATGTAATTTGCATTTTTTTCTCCCATTCTTTGTGTAGTATTTTTACTTTCTTAATCTTTAATGCAAAAACATTTTTAATTTTGAGGAAGTCTATTTTTGATATTTTTGCTTGTGCTTTCAGTGCCATAACTAAGAATTCATGGCCCAAACTTGGGTCATGAGGATTTACTCTTATGTTTTATTCTAAAAGTTTTATAGCTTTGGTTTTTACACTTACATTAGTTATAAAAATTTTAGTTAATTTTTATATCTATCGTGAGGTAAGAATCCGCATTCATTCTTTTACATGTGGAAATCCAGTTGCCCCAGTATCATCCATTGCAGTCACTATTCTTGCCTGATTAAATAAACTTTGAAAATTTGTTAAAAATAAGCACAATAGAGAAGTTAAAATTAACAATAACTTATTGTATATTTTAACATAGATGAAGAGAACTGTAATGTTCCCAACACAAAGAAAAATGTTTTCAGTGACAGATATCACAATTACCCTATTTGATCATTGCACATTGTATATATGTATGAAAATATTAAATGTACTTTCAAAACATGTACAGTTATGATATATCAATAAAATACAATATAATCCCTCATTCTCCAAGATAATTAAAAATCAAAATCTGATTAAGAGGCATGGCAGGATATGGCTAAAGAGAGAGGAAGGAATCTCATCAATAAGGCTCTCTCCTGTGTCTCTTCCCACCAGACCTAAACTACTGGTGGAAGTAAATGGAGTAAAGAGGAGATTCTAACACAGAAGAGTGGACATGAACAAACTTACAAGCTTTTAGCAGATGTCCCATCTACTCAACCTATCTTGAGAAACCAGTGTACCTGAAACATGGATGCATCTTCTGCCTCAACAATGTCAATTCATTGCAGAAAGAACCTTGTGGAATTGGTTTATTATTCCTCTTTTGCATAGTGGTTTCTCAGAAAAATGACATCAGATCTAACTGCAGCTAAGAAAGCTGATTCCCAGTATCAAGGAAATAGAGCTCCAGCTGAAAGCTTTTCTACAGTTGAACCCTAGGATGCAGAAGTTCCAAGTGGATGTGACCTTGGATATTGACATGGCCAATAACTTCCTTATTATTTCTGATGACCTGTGGAGCATCCAGTGTAAGCATTTCAAACAGAATCAGCAAGAGCTTAACGAGAGATTTGACTCAGTTTGTGTCTGGTGACCATGACTGGGAGGTGGGTATGGGAACAGGCAAAGAATGGGACCTGGGAGCTTGCAAAAATATATTTTGATCAACAAGGAAAGACCACACTCCTGAGTGGGGATCCTGGACTGTGAGTCTGAGAGAAGGAAGTGAGACTGTAAGTCTGAGAGAAGGCCTTTGCCAGCACAAGGCCTCTGACTGTTCTCCGTGTAGACCCCAAGTTGTAGTGAATAGGAATTTTCTTGGGTATGAACATGAAGAAAATTTTATTTTCCCAAATTGAAGATGTATCACAAATCCTTACACCCATGAGTTTCTGCTGAGGAGCCACTGTATCCATTGTTTCTGCTCCTTCAACTCTCCTGGATCAGGGATTCCTGAGTTTCTGTCCTGTGATGAACCTGAGCCCTGCTAATTCACCAGTCCATTCTGGAAGGATGAATAAACCTCCACTGCAAAGAAACATGAAGAGAAAATTACTTGTTGATTAGACCCAGAAACTTTCTGCTCAGTACTGTGAACAAAAGTTCTCTGAAAAGGAATTTGGAGAAAAGGGATTTTATTCCATGAATAGTTTGCAAACCAGAGAGACGCATCCTTTGGTGTAAAATGAAGATACGTGTTCCAGAGAACGAAGGGAGGATTCAGTTTTTATAGAAAAAGTTCCTTCCAGGAGTGAGATCCAAGATGGCCGCATAGCAGCAGCTCAGGATTGTAGCTCCCAGTGAAAGCACAGAGAGGGAGTGGATGCCGCAATTGTAGACGAATTTCTGATGCCCACAAACTGGGAGATTCCTGGCAAAGGAGCCATACGGGTTGCCAGCATGACTCTTTTGTCCAGCGCAGCTGTTTTGCTGGCGCCCCGGCATGGTGCTTCTCGGTGCAGAGTATACGGGACAGACGGGCTCGGCTGGTCCCATCCTCACAAGGAAAACAGCAATTGGAAGCACTGAGGACTGAGAGCAAGCACAGCTGAACCCGGGAAGGCCCAGCTCTGTGGGGAAGGGGTATCCGCCAAAGGAAAACTAAGAAACAGAAAAAACTTCATAACCAAGAAGCCGGACGTCCACTCAGAGACCCAATCTGAAAGTCGGCAATTACAAAGACAACAGGTGGATAATTCCAAAAAAATGGGAAGAAACCAGTGCAAAAAGGCTGAGAACACCCGAAATCAGAATGCCTCTCCTCCTACAGGGGATCGCAGCTCCTCATCAGCAAGAGAACAAGGCTTGACAGAGGATGAATGTGATGAACTCACAGAATCAGGCTTCAGAAGGTGGATAATAAGAAACTTCTGTGAGCTAAAAGAACATGTT
>CAUYQU010037491.1:0-23580 GCA_963574635.1 Cheracebus regulus
AATTAGCATTTCTCTTATCATGGGTGATGTGATTTGTCTTCTCATGTGTGTAAGAACCATTCGTATTTCCCCTTCTGTAAACCATATCTCCATATTGTTGCCAATAATTTTCTAATAGAATATATAACATATATATAAAACAAATTTGCTTCCAACAGCACTTTTATATTAAGAATATTAGCATTTTGCTTGCATGTGCACGTCTTTACTGGCTTTTGTATATAAGCTTACCGTTTATGGTGTTTTGGTTATGCAGAATTAAAATTAAAAAAAAACTGTTGATAATACTACTTATCACATTCTGCTAAAATTACTAGTTTGCATGTTTACCTAACCTTCCTGAGAGCAGTTACTCTGGCTTCTTCATCACTGAAGGCTTAGCATCTCACAAAATGAGATGCTAGCACATGGAAAGTGGTGAAAAAATGGTTTTCAGGTAGAATTTCTTTGTTCTTAATGAGTAAATAAACAAAATATCACTTAGCCAGAGCCAGTAAATCATCTAAGCATTGAAAAGTTTTATTCAGCCTGCTGTCTACTCCCCAAACAGTCCCAAAAGCCTTATCATAGTTCATCATTATATATAAAACCTAGAAAATATTTTGCCCATATTTTCTATAAAAATAAACCACATAATTTTAGAATAGGTGTAACGTTGATCATCTTATACAAATCCCTTAATTTCATAGATAAGAAATCTGAAGTCCCAAGAAGGGAAGTCGAGATCATACAGCTAATAAATGGCAGAAACAACGATGAAATCCAAGCCTCCTTGCTCCTTTGCCCACACTTGTTTACTAGTCCATGATCTAGATTCAGCTTGTTGACGTCCCATTTCTTCAGGGGCTCACGAAAGGACTCGGGGGAGGCAGTGGTCATTGAGCTAGATTCAGAAAGATCCACCAGCTGCTCTAGTTCTTTTTCCTTTCCAGGGGCATTAACAGTGTATAAAAGCTGTCTTAGTACAAGGAGCAAGAAAGGGAAAATGTGTTGGAAATTCAGCTAATGACGTATAAGGAGGCCTTAGGACAGTTTCAGAGTTATAACCTGGATTCAAGACAGACTACTCTTGGGTCAGATCTTCTGTAGTGACTGAGCTTCAAAATGGAAATTTTGAATCTATCCTGGTCTGAATCTGTGTCCCTGAAAGGATCCAGTATACTCCCCTGCTACACACACAGACACACAGACACAGACACACACAGACACAGACACACACACATACATACACAGAGTGTATTAGAAATACACAAGTATCTCTAGCGCTCTAGCACTCAGGATCTGGGACTCTGCTAGCATAGTGCCACCCGGAACCCTAAGCTGTCAGTCGCATGACTGACACTGCTTAGGCATCTCCAGATCTCCTGCCCTGTGTCCCCAAAACAAAAAGCAATCGTGTCTAAATGATGTGAAGTTTTGTGGATTGTACCACCGCAAATGTCAACGTAGACACTGCTTCAGAGCAGAGGAGAAATTGAGCAGCAAAAGCACTTAGGCAGGAGAAAAGAGAAATTAATTTCCTTACCAAACTTTCTCCTCTTGGATAGAATGAATGTCATAGATCCTCACGTAACTAAGAGTTATTGCTTCTCTGCAGGTACCAATCCGTGATTCTGGAGGTGCTCACAAATTAGTACTGTATTCACAACAGTTTCAGAAGTTGAATATTTCATAATATTAAACAATTCATATTACTCTTAAATTTATCTTTCTGTACCTCTTGACATAAAATATGTGGAGAATAAAAAAGTTTTTTACATTGGTAACCAGATGAACTTCCAGTGTCAGAACTGTGAATAATTTTATATTTATAAAAATAGAATTTGAAAATAAATGGTGAATGTCAGTTTAATTTAGGTATTTTATGAGCATAACAATTACAATTTGTATTTTGCCTCTTATTTCTAATAATTCTTTGATATTTTAAGAGAAATATAACTTTTAACACATATGGTATATAAGTAGTGTTAATTTTTTCATATTTATATGTGCTCTATTTCTGATGAAATATAATCAAATTGTATAGTTTGCATACAGATATATTTTATTTTGAGTCTTTCAGCTTATTTCTATAAACAGCACTTAAATTATGAAAAATATTAAGTGTAACAACATAATGATTTTGCTAAAGTGAAAAAATATATCTTATGGAATACATAATTGACTATGCATGTTTTTATTACTCATCCAAACAATAATGGCTTATCAACAGGATGCCAAGGCATGCACAATAATAATTAAACTTATTCATCTTTAGTGTTTTTCCAACTTTCCGTCATATAAAAACCATAGTTTCACCCACATTATTTTTATTTCTTCATTAGGAACGTATATCTGTCAAAGGGAGAAGTCAGAACGTGTTTCATTGAAGAGTTCGCTAGCTTGACTTAGAACCTGTATGTGTACAGACATGTGGTTTGTGGGCCTCTGTTTGTCCTCTCATCCCAGCTGCTGAAATGTTAGGAGCGGCCAGTGTGTGAGTCACCAAAAGTTAACATAAAGTGATTAAAGCCCAAAGTGCGCCAACAAGGAAAGCAGGAAAGTAAGTCTCTTCCCTTCTTTTGAAGTCAAGACTCTGTTTTGTTTTGTTTGTTTGTTTGAATGCTCCCAGTCTCAGGTGGAAGCACGTGAGCACATAGGCCATGGTAAGTCAGTGTCACCATCTATGAAGTCAGTATCTGAGAAAGACCTACTGAGCTTTGCCAAATGTTCCTTGGAGGACTGGTCTGTTTGGATGGATGTTGTTTATATATATATATATATATATATATATATATATATATATATATATATATATATGTTTAAGGGCTCCAGAAAGTACAAGGAATACAAAAACAACAATGATGCTTTTCATGTTTTGAGGCCCTGCCAGTGGCTTCCATGTCTCTATTGTTATGGGGACTTAAATGTGCTCTGCCTAGCAAATTCCCTGCCTGCATGTGACTGGATGGTCTCAAGAGTGTGACTCTGCAGTGTCTTAATAATGGTCACAGCAAGGTTGAGGTGAAACATGACTATTCTATTTTCGGTTTTCATTCTACAGTCCCCAAAGAAAAATGCATTAATCTTTCATCTGTAGATTAATATTTTATTTATTTATATTTTATGAATTTTTCACCATATCTTTTTGCTTCTTCAATCTCCCAAAACAACCTTAATCATAGATTTTACCTTATTCCTCATAAATAAAAATTATTAAAACCTGATAAATGTCCTCTGCTTGATAAGTTTTACAATTATTTTAGACAGTTGGGTCTGCCTGTGTCTCTCTTCAAACCTTATCATCTTGTGTTATTAGAATAGAGTCTTGTATTATTAGAATCCCATTTACCTTAAGAAAACTTAGACAAACAACAACAAATGAAGAGAGTGACAGCATGAGCAGAAAGAGAACTCTATTTCAAAGGTGCAGGTTACTTCCTCCAACCCACCCCTAAACCACCCTCAACTCTGTCCCACTCACAGAGCACATGCCTCAGTGAACTTGAGTTGGGATCCATGAATCTGCCATGTCCTGGGAACCAAATATGATTCCAGTATTTAAAGACATACCTTCTTCAGGCATTACCCCTAAATGTAGGCCAGCCACATCTGAGATTCAAATAAAAAGTCAGGATTCAGTCCCAAAGTTAGAGGAAAACAGCCTGTGCTGGGTGTTTGGAAGGCAGCATGCTGCTCTCCAAAATGCTATCTTCCTCTGCCATTTTCCAAATGTAATTTTGATTAGTTACGATTTTTACTGCCTACACCAACTTCAGAAGTAAACCTTTATATATGGTATGAATTATAGTTTTACGTTCAGCCCTATTCTTGGTATCACATTCATGTTTGATTCATCTGTTATAGTCCTTGCAGCCCCCAGTGCAGCGCCTCGTACAAGAGGTGTTTGAGAAACTGTGAATACATAAGTAAATTTCCAAGGATTGAGAAACACCCCTCTGATGGCTCCTGTAATTGATGTAACAAAGAAGTCACCAGATGGCTACTATCATATTGATACTAGCTGGTCTCTCCAAGTGTGATGCCCAGATCACCTGCTTCAGAATTAATCAGGATTAGTTAAAAGTATTAAAAGTAAATTCATGGGTCTCACCCTATGTCTCTTGATTCAGCACCGTTAGGAATGAGGCCTCAGAGCCAGGCCATCAGTATATCTCTAAAGCTCCTGAGATGATCCTAATATGCTTGCAGGGCTCAGAACCTCTGGGTCAGACACTTCTTTCTCCCACTTTAGCCCATGTACAACCTGCAGTATCAGCTATAGTCAGCAAACAGTAGACACTAGGGAAAAAGGGGAGATGATCAACGAAAGCAAAACAACATACAAATGTCAGGTCCGTGGGAAAGCTAAACCCTGGGCAAAGAGCAGCACAGCATGTGCTTTCAAAAGCAGTCAGCATCATCACAATAACTGGCTCTCACCAGGCCAGTAAGAGAATGACATTTGATGGAGGTGTCAGAAAGAGGCTCTTTGCTACCTCATGAGTATCACCTATTAGTAATTTAAATTGAATCCATCTTGCTATTCCTAAGACTGGCTCATGGTGCACCTCATTAAAACTAGAAGAAGAAAAATTAATTCCTTGCTTTAGAGAACAAAATGTCTGACAATTCCCTGGAAAAAAAATACCTATTTTGAGTAAGTTACTGATATAAAACTATATATGTTATCTGTTATATGCTTCCCAATAACTATGTTCCATAAGCAGGAAAACTACTATTGTCCTCATGTTAGACAGGGTAGAGCTGGATGGAAAAGGTTAAGTAGCCTCCTCAAGCCACATACCTAGTAAGTACATTCATTTTTTTTCTCACTCAATTTAAGCTAATTAATACCATACTTCCCATAAAAAAGAAAAAATGAAAAAAGATTGAGATTATATGGAAAATTCTCATCCACCTGCATCTCTCTTATGATACTTACTACTTTCTGCATTGTATTTCATAATTACTTACAGAGCCAGATCTCTCTAACTGTTCAACTTAAAGAAGGGTGGTATATGTCTGATTCACCTTTCTATTCCTCACAGTGCCAAGTCTTGAAAAATGGTAGGTAGTGAATAAGTGTTTCTTGGGTAATTATAAGAAAGATATATTTAAATTTTCACATTGTAAAACTTTCATGTATTTATTTATTTATTTATTTTCTTTATTTCTTCTTTAAAAAAAAAGGATACATGTGCAAAACGTGCAGGTTTGTTACATAGGTATACCTGTGCCATGGTGGTTTGCTGCACCTATTGACCCATCCTCTAAGTTCCCTCCCTTTACCCCACATCCCCTAACAGGCCCTGGTGTGTGTAGTTCCCCAGTCTATGTCCATGTGTTCTCAATGTTCAACTCCCACTTATGAGTGAGATAATTCAATGTTTGGTTTTCTGTTCTTGCGTTAGTTTGCTGAGGATGATGGCTTCCAGCTTCATCCATGTCCCTGCAAAAGGCATGATCTCATTCTTTATGGCTGCATAGTATTCCATGGTGTATATGTACCACATTTTCTTTATCTATTCTATCACTGACAAACATTTGGGTTGGTTCCATGTCTTCGCTATTGTAAATAGTGCTGCAGCAAGCATACGTGTGCAGGTGTCTCTATAATGGAGTAATTTGTAATCCTTTGGGTATAAATCCAGAAATGGGATTGCTGGGTCAAATGGTATTTCTGGTTCTAGATCTTGAGTAATCACCATACTGTCTTCCACAATGGTTGAACTAATTTATGTTCCCATCGACAGTGTAAAAGCATTCCTATTTCTCCACAGCCTCGCCAGCATCTATTGTTTCCTGAATTTTTTTTTTTTTAGATGGAGTCTCACTCTGTTGCCCAGGCTGGAGTGCAGTGGCCTGATCTGGACTCACTGCAACCTCCACATCCCAGGTTCAATCAATTCTCTGCCTCAGCCTTCTGAATAGCTGGGATTACAGGCACACACCACCACGCCCAGCTAATTTTTGTATTTTTAGTAAAGATGGGGTTTCACCAGCTTGGCCCGGCTGGTCTTGAACTCCTGACCTCTTGATCCACCTACCTCAGCCTCCCAAAGTGCTGAGATTACAGGTGTGAGTGTTTCCTGACTATTTAATAATTGCCATTCTGACTGGCATGAGATGGTTTCACATTGTGGTTTCGATTTGCATTTCTCTGATGATCAGTGATGCTGAGCTTTTTTTCATATGTTTGTTGGCCACATAAATGTCTTCTTTTGAGAAGTGTCTGTTCATATCCTTTGCTCAATTTTGATAAGGTTGTTTGCTTTTTTCTTGTACATATGTTTAGTTTCCTTGTAAATTCTGGATATTAGACCTTTGACAGATGGGTAGGTTGCAAACATTTTCTCCCATTTTGTAGGTTGCCTTTTCACTCCTATGATAGTTTCTTTTGCTGTACAGAGCTCTTTAGTTTAATTAGATCCCATTTGTCAATTTTGGCTTTTGCTGCAATTGTTTTTGGTATTTTTGTCATGAAGTCTTTTCCCATGCCTATGTTCCGAATTGTATTGCCTAGGTTTTCTTCTAGGGTTTGGGGTTTTACATTTAAGTCTTTAATCCATCTTGAGTTAACTTTTGGATAAGGTATAAGGAATGGGTCCAGTTTCTATTTTCTGCATGTGGCTAGACAGTTTTTCCAGCACCATTTACTGAATAGGAGATCTTTTCCCCATTGCTTGCTTTTGTCAGTTTTGTCGAAGATCAGCTGGTTGTAGATGTGCGGTGTTATTTTTGAGGTCTCTGTTCTGCTTCATTGAACTATATATGGTGTTTTGGTTACTGTAACCTTGTAGTATAGTTTGAAGTCAAGTAGTGTGATGCTTCCAACTTTGTTCTTTTTGTTTAGGATTTTCTTGGCTATTCAGGGTCGTCTTTGATTCCATAGGAAATTTAAAATAGTTTTTTTCTAATTCTGTGAAGAATGTCAATAGTAGTTTGATGCGAATAGCATTGAATCTATAAATTACTTTGGGCAGTATGACCATTTTCATGATATTAATTCTTCCTATACATGAGGATAGAATGTTTTTCCATTTGTTTGTGTCCTCTCTTATTTCCTTGAGAATGGCTTGTAGTACTCCTTGAAGAAGTCCTTCACATCCCTTGTTAGCTGTATTCCTAGGCATTTTATTCACTTCTCAGCAATTGTGAATGGCAGTTCATTCACGATTTGGCTCTCTGCTTGCCAATTGTTGGTTTAAAGGAATGCTTGTGATTTTTGCAATTGATTTTGTATACTGAGACTTTGCTGAAGTTCCTTCTCAGTTCAAGAAGTTTTGGAGCTGAGATGATGGGGTTTTCTGTATATACAGTCATGTCGTCTGCAAAGAGACAATTTGACTTCACCTCTTCTTATGTGAACCCTTTATATCTTTCTCTTGCTTGATTGCCCTGGCCAGAACTTCCAATACTACATAGAACAGGAGTGGTGAGAGAGGGCATCCTTGTCTTGTGCCAGTTTTCAAAGGGAATGCTTCCAGTTTTTGCCCGTTCAATATGATATTGGCTCTGAGTTTATCATAAATAGCTCTTAGTATTTTGAGATATGTTCCATCAATACCTAGTTTATTGAGAGTTTTTAACATGAAGGGATGTTGAATTTTATCAAAGGCTTTTCTCCATCTATTGAGATAATAATGTGATTTTTGTCTTTGGTTCTGTTTATATCATGGATTACGTTTATAGATTTGCATATGTTGAACCAGCCTTGCATCCCAGGGATGAAGCTGACTTGATTGTGGTGGATAAGTTTTTAATGTGCTGCTGGATATCATTTGCCAGTATTTTATTGAGGATTTTTGCATCAATTCATCAGGGATATTGGCCCGAAGTTTTCTTTTTTTTTGTTGTGTCTCTTCCTGGTTTTGGTATCAGGATAATGCTGGCCTCATAAAATGAGTTAGGGTGGAGTCCCTCCTTTTCAGTTGTTTGGAATAGTTTCAGAAGGAATGGTATCAGCTCCTCTTTGTATATTTCTGGTAAAATTCAGCTGTGAATCTGTCTAGTCCTAGGCTTTTTTTGGTTCATAGGCTATTAATTACTTCCTCAATTTCAGAGCTTGTTATTTGTTTATTCAAGGATTCAGCTTCTTCCTGGTTTAGTCTTGGTAGGGTGTATGTGTCCAGGAATTTATCCATTTCGTTTAGATTTTCTAATTTATTTGCATAGAGGTAATCCTGATAACAACTGGCATGCCCTTTTCTTTAAGAACATCCCTCTCTGTTCCTCTTACAGTGCCTTTATAACCAAAATCATTACTAACCTTGCGGCCAGTCCTAATTTTAAACACAAATGGGAATTATATACCAGGAATCAACTATGGCTTAAGAAATCAATGTTTCAATTCCAGACTAAAATGTTCTTTCTTTTAAAGTGAAGGGACAAATAGACCACAGATCTACCCTTAACAAAGTAAAAGGTTTTAAAAAGTTATTTTATTAAGAAACCTCCATGCTAGGAAAAGCAAACGACAACAACAAAATCCAATCAGTATACACCTATCAAAATGATGAAAATGAAAAAGAATCAAGTGTTTGCAAAAATACGAAACAAAGGGAACTCACAGAATGCTGATAGGAGTATAAATGTGTACAACTACTTTGGAAAAGTATCTATTAATACCAAAGTTGATCAAGCAATTTCAATCCTAGGTATATACCCAACAAAATGTGGACATATGTTCACCAAAAGACAAGTACAGAAATGTTTTTAGCAGTACTACTTAGCCAAAGACTAAGAAAAAAGCCAAAAGTTCATCAATAGTGGAATGGATAAATTGTGGCACACTCATAGACTGGAACCCTTAGCCATAATGAGAATGAACAATTTGCAACTATACCCAGGCAAACATAGATGAATTTTACAAACATAATTGTAAGTAAAAGACACTGGAAACAAAAAAGAATGTACTCTATTATTGTATGTATACAAAGTTCAAAACCATACAAAACTAATCTATGTTGTTAGAAATCAGGATTTTTGGCTGGGCACGATAGCTCACACCTGCAATCTTAACACTTTGAAAGACCGAGGCAGGTGGATCACTTGAGGTCAGGAGTTTGAGACCAGCCTGAATGGCGAAACCCCATCTCTACTAGCCAGGCATGGTGGTGGGCACCTGTAATCCCAGCTACTCAGGAGGCTGAGGTAGGAGGATTGCTTGAAGCCAGGAGACGGAGGTTGCAGTGAGCCAGGATCATGCCACTGCACTCTAGCCTGGGAAACAAAGTGAGGCACCATCTCAAAAAAAAAAAAAAAATCAGGATTTTTTTTTTTCCATTGGGAAGAGTGATGAGTATGGCCAGAAGGGGGAGTTGGAAATAGTTTCCAGATTTGAATGCCAAGTACAGAATGTACTCACTTTATAAAAATTCATTGAGCACTTTATATTGAACTTAAATTAAAAGTTTACTCCTAAAAAAAATGAGACTCTTGGCACCATTTAACAAGTAGTACACTGATTCAAACAAGCTTCTAAGGGTGAGATGTGGGGGATTATGTCTCCACAAATGGGAGATTTTAAGAGTCATGTTTCATATCTGGTCAGAATTCAGGTGCTTGTGCGATGTTCCTTTGATTTGGAATGTTTATACATTCACATCTCACTTTCGTCTGGCTTTTTACCTATTATAAACAGTCTCTTGATGCTATCCATACTCAATCCTCTTCTTGCTGTCACTCACCCATGCACCAAACGCTCCTCAGGGCATGCACTGTATCTCTTGGTTTTTGTGATCTTTCCCCCTACCTTGGGGTAAGCCCAAATTAAGTATTTAATAAATGTTAAGATTCTGAGATCTTTGATGGCATGGACAACATCCCTATTCATAAAGAGACTTGATCCTCTGTATCTGGCCAGCACACGAGAAGCAAATATCAGAAAGCCTCCTTTAGCCTCTGGTGCCATCATCCTCTAAAACCATCAGTGCCCACATTTCATAAATAGTTCTTTCTGTTTCTTTCCAGAACCACAAGGCATTTTAAAAATTCACAAATGGAAAAGTTCTTTTAAGAACATTCCTAATCTACTGGGTCTGAGAGTCCCCTTCCATCATTTTCATTTCCCTCCTGGCTGCCACATGCAAATTTTGCCTCCTGACCACCCAAGCCATCATTTTAGTCAACTATCTCTCCTTCTGGAGCCTGACTTTAGAAAGTGCTTCCCATATTGTCTCTTTTAGGAGACAATTTTGATATTTGATGTTAGAGGAAACAACTACCTCAACAAGTTTGAAACTCCTTCTAGAGACTGCCCAGCAGCAACACACACTGCTTTTCCAGTAAAAACTCCTATTTGACAAAAGTGAAACTCCTTGGCCCCACCTGGTGGTTGCTGAATCCAGTAAATTCACCTGTTGCCTTTAAGACCCTATTGGAAACTGTACTTTGTCCTTTGACATCTATGAGGTTATAGACATTGAATCTCCTTGGATGAAAAAGTGGTGTTTCATTCCAAGTGCTTAAGAAAATGAAACCTGTATGAGGATGGACGATGCAAAATCAGCAATTTTTGCAGTGCTGTTTATTTCAGGTGGAGTTTTAATTCTAAGAAGGTTATGAGATCAAATACATGAAAAGGAGACTCCAGATTTAAAACAGGACTTTTACACAATAAGCATAAATGTTCCCTCTCTAAGTTAAGATCTGGGACATAGTCTGTAAATTCTCCCCTTTTGATATCAATTTCTGACTAGTAAACCAATAATTCTGGGAGCTCTGATTGAATATATTGAACCTAGCAAATATTTATACCTCCCTCTCTTAAACCCATTTAAATGACAATAAAGATATGCAAAAGGATAGGACATGAATTGGTGAAATAATTAGGAAATTCAAATAGAACAGAGAAAAATAACTTCAGAATACAAGAGAAGCCACAAGAGAAGCTACGATAAAGGTGGAATCTGTTACTCTATGAAGAGGCCTCCGGCATTGGGGACCTGAAAGAGAACAGACACCAATAATACATTTGGCTAAAGAACCTATTGACTGGCTTTTGAGTGGTGCATAATGAAAAAGGTTTATGTTTCTGACGTCAATGAGAAAAATTAAGGGAAACTAGAAATTCCAGGAAAAAGAAAATGCTGTACAAAAATTCATGATGAAAATATGAAACATTATTATAGGAAATTTATGGAGTCTCTTGACTTAGAACTTGAAATATTTTACTTTAAGCAGATCTGATTTAAGAACATAAATTATATTTCCTCTACAGTTGCACTCTGGTTCTGCAGTGAATAATATTGAACAGTATCATAATATTATAAATGATGCTTATTTATTTTTGCATCTCTGGATCAATATATAGACAAAGCAATGAATACTTAATTAAGGTTTCCATTTAGAATCTAAATGTTTTAAACCTTGACAATATAAAAGTAGTGGTAGAAATGACAAACAGTAAGAGTTAGAGGTGGGAAGGTCAGATGGGAAAGCGTATAGGAGTGATCAACTCCATATCATACACTGTGAAATGTCTGAACTTGACAGATCAAAAAATAAAAGTCAAACATATTATTTAAAGTATAACCAATAGAAGAATGAAAAGAAAAAAATGGGAGCAGATACAGGGAAAAAGGAAGCACAGTGTTTGCTATGAGCTGAAATAGTAATCTTTTATAGCAAAGAGTCAAAAGACAAGCTTAAATTGATAAGACAAGAAATAGATGTTAATGTGTATGAAATAGATACTTCTAGTTACAGTGATAACCCCTAGAAGAGCTAAAGACAGAAAACATCATGGGTGGTAGCCTCTTGAGAATAGGGCTATGGATAGTGGAACTAGACACACTTTTCATCTAGAACCTTTTTTTTTTTTATTATACTCTAAGTTCTGGGGTACATGTGCAGGCCATGCAGGATTGTTACGTAGGTATACACATTCCATGGTGGTTTGTTGCGTCCATCCCCCCATCACCTATATTAGATATTTCTCCTGTTATTCCTCCCCAATCCGCGGTCCCTTGCTATCCCTCCCCTAGCTCCCCCTACCCCCCCAACAGGCCCCAGTGTGTGATGTTCCCCTCCCTGTGTTCATGTGTTCTCACTGTTCAATACCCACTTATGAGTGAGAAGATGCAGTGTTTGGTTTTCTGTTCTTGTGTCAGTTTGCTGAGAATGATGGTTTCCAGCTTCAACCATGTCTCTGCAAAGGATATGAACTTATCCTTTTTATGGCTGCATAGTATTCTACATTGAATATGTGCCACATTTTATTTATCCAGTCTATCCATGGATGGGCATTTGGGTTGGTTCCAAGTCTTTGCTGTTGTGAACGGTGCTGCAGTAAACATATGTGTGCATGTGTCTTTACAGTAGAATGATTTATAATCCTTTGGGTGTATACCCAGTAATGGGATTGCTGGGTCAAATGGTATTTCTAGTTCTAGATCCTTGAGGAATTGCCACACTGTCTTCCACAATGGTTGAACTAATTTACACTCCCACCAACAGTGTAAAAGTGTTCCTATTTCTCCACATCGTCTCCAGCATCTGTTGTCTCCTGATATTTTAATGACAGCCATTCTGACTGGCGTGAGACGGTATCTCAATGTGGTTTTGATTTGCATTTCTCTAATGACCAGTGATGATGACATTTTTTCATATGTTTGTTGGCTACATAAACGTCTTCTTTTGGAAAGTGTTCATATCCTTCACTTACTTTTTGATGGGATTGTTTATTTTTTTCTTGTAAATTTGTTTTAGTTCTTTGTAGATTCCAGATATTAGCCCTTTGTCAGATGGGTAGGTTGCAAAAATTTTTTACCATTCTGTTGGTTGCCAGTTCATGCTGATGATTGTTTCTTTTGCTGAGCAGAAGAGCTTAAGTTTAATCAGATCCCATTTGTTTATTTGGCTTTTGTTGCCACTGCTTTTGGTGTTTCAGTCATGAAGTCCTTGCCATGCCTATGTCCTGAATGGTATTACCCAGGTTTTCTTCTAGGGTTTTTATGGTCTTAGGTCTTATGTTTAAATCTTTAATCCATCTGGAGTTAATTTTTGTATAAGGTGTAAGGAAGTGGTCCAGTTTCAGTTTTCTGCATATGGCTAGCCAGTTTTCCCACCACCATTTATTAAACAGAGAATTCTTTCTCCATTGCTTGTTTTTGTCAGGTTTGTCAAAGATCAGATGGTTGTAGATGTGTAGCGTTACTTCCGAGGCCAGAACTTGCAATACTATGTTGAATCAGAATAGTGAGAGACAGCAACCTTGTCTAATGCCAGATTTCAAAGGGAATGCTTCCAGTTTTTGCCCATTCAGTATGATATTGGCTGTGGGTTTGCCGTAAATAGCTTTTATTATTTTGAGATACGTTCTGTCAGTACCTAGTTTATTGAGAGTTTTTAGCATAAAGGGCTGTTGAATTTTGTTGAAGGCCTTCTCTGCATCTATTGAGATAATCATTTGGGTTTGTCTTTGGTTCTGTTTATATGATGGATTACATTTATAGATTTGCATATGTTGAACCAGGCTTGCATCCCCGGGATGAAGCCAACTTGATTATGATGGATAAGGTTTTTGATGTGCTGTTGGAATCAGTTTGTCAGTATTTTATTGAAGATTTTTGCATCAATGTTCATCATGGATATTGGCCTGAAATTTTCTTTTTTTGTTATGCCTCTGCCAGGTTTTGGTATGCCTCTGCCAGGATGATGTTGGTCTAATAAAATGAGTCAGGGAGGATTCCCTCTTTTTGTATTGTTTGGAATAGTTTCAGAAGGAATGATGCCAGCTCCTCTTTGTATGTCTGGTAGAATTCAGCTGTGAATCTGTCTGGTCCTGGACTTTTTTTGCTTTGTAGGGTATTGCTGCCTCAACTTTGGACTTTGTTATTGCTCTATTCAGGGATTCAACTTCTTCCTAGTTTAGTCTTGGGAGGATGTAAGTGTCCAGGGATTTATCCATTTATTCTAGATTTACTGGCTTTTATGTATAGAGGTGTTAGTAGTAATTTCTGATGGTAGTTTGTATTTCTGAGGAATCGGTGGTGATATCCCCTTTATCATTTTTTATTTCATCTATTCAATTCTTCTCTATTTTGTTATTAGTCTGGCTAGTAGTCTATCTATTTTGTTGATCTTTTCAAAAAACCATTTCTTGGATTCATTGATTTTGAAGGGTTTTTTGGGTCTCTCTCTCCTTCAGTTCTACTCTGATCTCAGTTATTTCATGTCTTCTGCTAGCTTTTGAATTTGTTTGATCTTGCTCCTCTAGTTCTTCTAATTGTGATGATAGGGTGTTGATTTTAGATCTTTCCTCACTTCTCATGTGGGTATTTAGTGCTATAAATTTCCCTCTAGATACTGCTTTAAATGTGTCCCAGAGACTCTGGTACATTGTGTCTTCATTCTCATCCCTTTATTTCTGCCTTCATTTCATTGTTTATCCAGTCAACATTCAGGAGCCAGTTGTTCAGTTTCCATGTAGTTGTGTGGTTTTGAGTTTCTTAATCCTGAGTTCTAATTTTATTGCACTGTGGTCTGAGAGATTGATTGTTATTATTTCTGGTCTTTTGCATTTGCTGAGGAGTGATTTGCTTCCAATTATTTGATCAATTTTAGAGTAAGGGCAATGTGGTGCTGAGAAGAATCTACCTTCTGTCGATTTGGGGTGGAGGGTTCTGTAGATGTCTATTAGGTCCACTTGGTCCAGATCTGCATTTAAGTCCTGGATATCCTTGTTATCCAGGATATCCTGGATATCCTTGTTATCCAGGATATCCTGGATATCCTTTCTGTCTTGTTGATCTGTCTAATTTTGACAGTGGAGTGTTAAAGTTTCCCACTATTACTATGTGGGAGTCTAAGTCTCTTTGTAGGTCATTAAGAACTTGCTTTATGTATCTGGGTGCTCCTGTATTGGGTGTATATATATTTAGGATTGTTCAGGCTTCTTGTTACATTGATTCCCTTTACCATTATGTAATGTCCTTCTTTGTTTCTTTTGATCTTTGTTTGTTAAAGTCCATTTTATCAGAGACTAAGATTGCAACCACTGATTTTTTTTCTCTCTCCATTTGCTTGATAAATCTTCCTCCCTCCCTTTATTTTTCTTTGCACGTGAGATGGGTCTCCTGAATACAGCACACTGATGGGTCTTGACTCTTTATCCAATTTGCAGTCTGTGTCTTCTAATTGGGGCATTTAGCTCACTTACATTTAAGGTTAATATTACTATGAGTGAATTTGTTCCTGCCATTTTGGTGCTAGCTGGATTCCCATTAGTTGATACAGTTTCTTCATTGTGTCGATGGTCCCTACCATTTGGTAGATTTTTGCAGTGGCTGTTACTGGTTGTTCCTTTCTGTGTTTAGTGAGTGTTTCCTTCAGGAGCTTTTGTAAGGAAGGCCTGGTGGTGACGAAATCTCTCAGCAATTGCTTGTCCACAAAGGATTTTATTTCTGCTTCACTTATGAAGCATAGTTTGGCTGGATATGAAGTTCTGAGTTGGAAGTTCTTCTCTTTAAGGATGTTAAATATTGGCCCCACTCTCTACTGGCTTGTAGGGTTTCTGCCAAGAGATCTGCTGTAAGTCTGATGGGCTTCCCTTTGTGGGTAACCCAGCCTTTCTCTCTGGCTGCCCTTGGCATTTTTTTCTTCATTTCAACCCTGGTGAATCTGACAATTATGTGCCTTCGGGTTGCTCTTCTTGAGGAATATCTTTGTGGTGTTCTCTGTATTTCCTGGACTTGAATATTGGCCTCCTTGCTAGGTTGGGCAAGTTCTCCTAGATAATATCCTGAAGAGTGTTTTCCAGCTTGGATTCATTCTCCCCGTCACATTCGGGTACACTTATCAAACGTAGATTAGGTCTTTTCACATAATCCCATATTTCTTGGAAGCTTTGTTCATTTGTTTTTACTCTTTTTTCTCTTATCTTGCCTTCTTGTTTTCTTTCATTGAGTTGATCTTCAATCTCTGATATCTTTTCTTCTGCTTGATTGATTTGGCTATTGAAACTTGTGTATGCTTCGTGAAGTTCTCATGCTGTGTTTTTCAGCTCCATCAAGTCATTTATGTTCTTCTCTAAGCTAGTTACTCTAGTTAGCATCTCATCTATTCTTTTTTCAAGGTTCTTGGTTTCTTTGCACTGGGTTAGAACATGTTCCTTTAGCTCAGAGAAATTTGTGATTACCCACCTTCTGAAGCCTGCTTCTGTCAATTCATCAAACTTATTCTCCATCCAGTTTTGTTCCCTTGCTAGTGAGGAGTTGTGATCCCTTGGAGGAAGAGAGGCATTCTGGTTTTTGGTGATTTCAACTTTTTTGTGCTGGTTTCTTTTCATCTTCATGGATTTATTTACCTCTAGTCTTTGAAGTTGGTGACCTTCAGATGGGGTCTCTGAGTGGACATCCTTTCTGTTGATGTTGAAGCTATTTCTTTTTTTTAGTTTTCCTTCTAACAGGCAGGCACCTCTGCTGCAGGACTGCTGGATGTCCACTCCAGAGTCTACTTGCCTGGGAATCACCCGCAGGGGCTACATAACAGCAAGGATTGCTGTCTATTCCTTCTTCTGGTAGCTTCGTCCCAGAAGAGTACCCGCCAGATGTCAGCCAGAGCTCTCCTTTATGAGGTGCCTCTTTGGATATACAGGGGTCAGGGAGCCACTTGAGGAGGTAGTCTGTCCCTTATCAGAGCTCAAGTGCTGTGCTGGGAGTTTTGTTTCTCCCTTCAGAGCTGCTGGGCAGGGATGTTTAATTTTGTTGCAGTGAAACTCACAACTACCCCTTTTCCCAGGTGGTCTGTCCTGGGAAGGTGGAGCTTTATATATAAGTCCCTGACCATCTGCTGCCTTTTTTCAGAGATGCCTTGCCCAGCAAGGAGGGAGTCTAGTCGCAGTCTGCCTGCAGAGGCATTGCTGAGCTGCCATGGGCTCTGCCCAGCTGCTGTGTAAACTTCCTTGCAATTTTGTTTACCCAGGCGAGATTAGAATTGCCTTAGTAGTGGCGGACACCCCTCCCCACATCAAGTTCGACCATCCCAGGTTGAATTCAAACTACTGTGCTGGCTGCCTAAATCTCAAGCCAGTGGGTTTCAGTTTGCTGCTCTTTGTGGGGGTGGCACCTGTGGAGCCAGAGGACTTGGCTCCCTGTCTTCAGCCCCCTTTTATTTCAGGGGAATGGGCGGTTCTGTCTCGCAGGCATTCCAGGCATGGGCTAAAGTGGCTGCCCAGTTTTTTGCTGGAAACCCACAGCACCAGCTAGAATGGCCACCCAGTTTTGTGCTGGCAACCTGCAGCACTGGAGTTGTTGGCACCAGTGGGACTCTCCCAGTCTGTGGGCTGTAAAGATCATGGGAAAAGCACCATACCTGAGCCAGAGTGCCAGAGTGTCCAGTAGAGTTCCCAATGGTGTCCCTTGGGTAGGAGGAGATTCCTCCAGCCCCTTGCCCCTCTCAGGTGAGACAGCAACCCGCCCTGCCTTAGTTTGCCCTCCTTGGGCTACATCCACTGTCCAACCAGTTCCATTGAGTTGAAGCTGGTACCTCGGTTGAGAATGCAGAGATCACTCACCTTCTGCATCACTCTCACTGGGTACTGTAATCTGGAGCTATTCCCATTTGGCCATCTTGGTGGAAGTCTCTGGAACCCTCATTTTTGATTGAAATTTTATTTTCATGAGCACACTCTACAGTGAGTATCCCCCCATTAGAGCTCTCCAAGTCTAACATAGTTTGTCTTCTGAATTGTAGAAGCAAATATTTCTGAACTATTTCCAACTACCTGCTTGTTTGTCTTGCAGGACTGACATTATGGATGTCATCTTCTCTTATAACCAAGCATCATAAATCTCTCAGTAGGTTTCTTTCATGAGGTGTGCTGGTCAAGTTCGAGAATGCCTCACTTATAATTATCAGAAAAGAAGAAGCTGCCAGAACTGAAATCTTGACAATAAGAACTTCCAACTTTTAGCTCCAGCAGAGGGTATCAATTACACTTCTGGAGCACTCATAATCTAAGAAACTTCTGGATCCTAATGACAAGGATGGCAACAACATTTTAAAATCCTACACATATCCCTTCTGCCTAATTTAAATAGCAAAGCCAAATGCTGAAGAACCAGGGGATAAAGTATAATGCCATGCATTCCACTTTCAGAGATTTGAAGCTGCCATTTTTTCCTTCACTCTCTGTCCTCATCCAGCCTCCAAGCATACCCCTAGCTTTACTTGACCTTACTTGGTTGAACACACCCTCAGGATCACTTCACTTTGCTTGCTTTAACATGTTTTCACACCACGTCACCTTACTTGCTTTAGCACATGATATAATACTGAGAGAAGAATAAAATGAAAACTGCTGCTGAAATGATCAAAACTGCTTAAAGGAAAAAATATTGAAGTTTGCCATAGTGAGAAACAGAAAGAGCATAAATTTTGAAGTAGTACATTAGCTGTCATGGGGTTTCAAACTAGGAAGTTTAAGTAACTTGGGTAAGGTCGCACAGTTTGCACATATTAGAGTCCAGCCCAGAGTTGTTTCCTTAACTAAATAATGATTAGGCATAAGAGAGATGATAATCCTCAAACCTATAAATCTACTAAACTTAATGAATATTGCCTGGCCTGAAAATTGATGATGGCACAAACTTTTTTCTACATATTGGCAAGTTTCTACTGAGGTTTATTCTAAGTCTTAAAGAGGTACTTAAGTGCAGGAAAATAAAAATATAGATTTTTTTTCTTCATATAAACCACAAAGAAGTTGGGACAAAAATCATTTCTTCTAATGACACTAATCATTGAGAAGAGTAAATAGAAGAGAGTTTTATTTCTGAATAACTAGAATTATTTTAAAGGTAACCTATTCTGTTTCCAACATTACAGAATTAGCATAAAGTATGTATTCCCTAAAACACATCAAACTTTAATCCAATTGTCCTCTTTTTTATGTAGTTAAATGTGAAATGTATTCATTATGAATGAGTGCAGTAAAAAAAAAAATTAAAACAATGCCCTAAATCTATACTAGCCACTTCTATTACATAGCTACACTATTTCATCTCTAACCTTGGGATTTCTATTGCTTGCTAGAATTAATTCTATTGCTTGCAAACAGGTTACATCTTATCAGACAATACCAGTTGCTATTAAGCTGATATTATAGCTCCACTAACAGAGCTGGTTGTTTGGAGCACTATGAAAAGAAGGAATCTAATGTCCAAGTTTAGTGTTAAGGAAGACCCTAATCAATTCACAATATTTACCATAGAAGCAAAAAGAGAGAATGACAGTATGTGCTTATTATTCTTATCAGGTGCTCAAATTAGCACATTTTAAAGCTCTAAGTAGTTTTGCATTTTTTAAAATTAAAGCCATTTTATAAGTTGAAATTCTATAATATAAAAACTATCCTGAGAATCAAGAAATTACCAAAATTACCAAACTTGTCAGGATTACTCAAGTTGCCCCAGGAAGAAGATGGATGTATTCCAATATAAACATCAACGTGTCATTTGGAGTTCTGGAGGGACAAATCCTAGGAATCAAATGACTTGAAAACCTAAGTTCTCTTAGCACCATCCTTCTCTAAATCTAGTCAATATCTCTAGGAATCATCATTACCCATAGACTAGAAATATTTTCTTTAACATTTTCTTTTTAAATAATTGAGTAAACAGAATAGAGAGCTCAGTTACAAACCCATATGAAACATATAAAGTTAACATATAGTCAAGGAGAAATCATGAATCAGTGGGAAAATGAAGGATAATTCTGGGCCAACTAATTAGCTATTTACATTTTATAAAAATGTTCAATTAGATTATCATCTCACACGTACATCAAAATAATTTCTAGGTGGATTAGAATCCATGCATTCTGTTGTTAGAATATGTCTACTATATATTTAATTGTAAAAGGTTATATCTTTTTTCAGACAAAAAAATAAAATTTCAATGCTCTCTGATGATAATAAGTATTTAAGTTAAAATGCAATGGAAGTAAATACAAAGAAAAGGTTCGCGTTATAACTACCAAAAAATTTTAAACATATGTATATTTTTAAAACACCAAAGCAAAAATTGGGAGAAAAAAACCATTTAAGTAAACTGCTCTAATAAGAAATGTTTTGATTACCAGGAGCAGGCATCTATTCAAATGACTTCCCTGTGAAAACCTTATGAAGAATCTGACTGAGACAAAATATAGGAAGTGTAGCTGGATCTCATGAGAATAGGAAAATGATTAGGCTACTACTATCTCCATCTCCATTCCTCTCTGGTCCACATGGTCTCTTTTCTCTGGCCCTGCGCACATCTCCTTCCTTCTTTCTCCTGAGAAGAGAAGGAAAACCATGCCTGCTCCTCCTCTACAACTTTAGTTTGTACATGGCTTTGACTGGCTTTAGTGCCAAACCTGGCTTCAGAACCCAGTACCATCTTATTGACCCAGTCCTTCAGAGCCTTCATCCAAAGCTTCTGGGAAGACAATATAATAGGCCCAACTTGGTTTAGGTATCTACATATGGTTCAGTTAGGTGTGACCACTGGGGCAGGAGGTGTCCTATGGACATAGAACTGGTAAGGTCTACCTGCTTCTCAGCAGGTCTGGGTATAAGGCATCTTCAGTGACATGGATGTAGAAGGAGCAGGCAGCAAAGACACTAGACATTTCATGGAACATAATGAAGTTCACATAGAGCTTCATAATAAGAAGTTAAGCAAGAAAAGCCTACTGTAAAGTCTTATGGTCAAAATTCTCTCTGATATGTGGAGGGAAAGAGACATGGATATGCTAGACATACTAGACAAGAGTGACTTCTTGTTATTCTGATGTATTGCATTTATTGGCACTTTCCAAAATTTTTACCACAAATGTGTATAACTCTGATAATGAGAAAAGAAATAAAGTAAAAGGCCAGAGGAAGACAAGCCAAAAGTATGAAAACTAAGGGCCAAATATACAATTTAGGTTGAGTTCTCAAGTCATTTTTTATGACATGTTTCAACTTTCAATTCCCTTACTCCCCTCTACACTTACGGCTACACTCCAGACTCAATTAATGACAGACATTTCCGTGGAGACGCCACCTACACTCACTCCACCATTCTTGTGGCCATGTTGACTGTATGTCCTTCCAGGCTTTGTTCAGTGGCTGCTCCTCATCCTTCATGGCACGAATAAAACAGTCAACCTTCCTTAATCACCATTACCCCAACCCAACTCCTCCTTTGTGTCTCTCAACCCTGTCTTCCTTGGTTGTTTATGCCTCTGTCCTTCCAGACATAATTGAACTTGATTTTAAGGAGATAGTCAGTCATAGGAATGTTACTTCATAAAGCAGCTAGCACAGGACATCAGCAAGAATAGGTTCTCAATGAATGTTTTGCTGAATAAATGTTGAAAGTTCAAGGAATTATTTCTGTATTTCAGAGATTTCAAATTGTCCTCATAACAAAAAAGTATTTCACCAACTGAAAAACACATGGACTTCAGAGCCCAGCAGATCAGCTTTGAATCCCAGCTTCAACTCACTAGTTGGGTAAATTAAGTTTTTTGAGCTCTGTTTCCTCATCTTTATTTTAATTTTATTTTTTTATTATTATATTTTATTATTATTATTATACTTTAAGTTCTGCAATACAGGTGCAGCATGTGGAGGTTTGTTACATAGGTATACATATGCCATGATGGTTTGCTGCACCCATCAACTCATCATCTACATTAGGTATTTCTCCTAATACTATCCTTCCCCTAGCCCCCACCTCTCGACAGGTCCAGTGTGTGATGTTTCCCTCCCTGTGTTCATGTATTCTCATTTTTCACCTTTTACTTATGACTGAGAACATGCGGTGTTTGGTTTTCTGTTCTTGCATTAGTTTGCTGAGAATGATGCTTTCCAGTTTCATCCATGCCCCTGCAAAGGACATGAACTCATCCTTTTTTATGGCTGCATAGTATTCCATGGTGAATATGTGCCACATTTTATTTATCCAGTTTATCACTGATGGACATTTGGGTTGGTTCCAAGTCTTTGCTATTGTGAACAGTGCTGCAGTAAACATACGTGTGCATGTGACTTTACAGTAGAATGATTTATAATCCTTTGGATGTGTACTCAGTAATGGGATCACTGGGTCAAATGGTATTTCTATTTCTAGATCCTTGAGGAATGCCACACTATCTTTCACAATAATTGAACTAATTTACCCTCCCACCAACAGTGAAAAAGCATTCCTATTTCTCCATATCCTTTCCAGCATCTGTTGTTTCCTGACTTTTTAATGATCGCTATTCTAACTGGCATGAAATGGTATCTCATTGTGGTTTTGATTTGCATTTTTCTAATGACCACTGATGATGAGCTTCTTTTCATATGTTTGTTGGCCACATATATGTCTTCTTTTCAGAAATGTCTGTTCATATCCTTCATCCACTTTTTGATGTGGTTGTTTTTTTCTTGTATATTTGTTTAAGTTATTTGTAGATACTGGATATTAGCCCTTTGTCAGATAGATAGATTGCAAAAATATTCTGACAATCTGTAGGCTGCCTGTTCACTCTGATGATAGTTTCTTTTGTTGGGCAGAAGCTCTTTAGTTTAATTATGTCCCATTTGTCAATTTTGGCTTTTGTTGGCATTGCTTTTGTTGTTTTAGTCACAAAGTCTTTACACATGTCTATGTCCTGAATGGTATTGCCTAGGTTTTCTTCTAGGGTTTTTATAGTTTTAGGTCTTACATTTAAGTCTTTAATCCATCTGGAGTTAATTTTTTATAAGATGTGAGGAAGGCATTCAGTTTCTGTTTTCTGCATGTGACTGGCCAGTTTTCCCAATATCATTTATTAAATAGGGAATCCTATTTAATAGGGATTCAAAATAATGTTTATAAAGATGCTTACAATGTCAAGACAGCAATAAAAGAGCAAGCTGAAAACCTCAAAAAGAAACAGAAAGTATAAATAATTACCAAATGGAAATCATAGATCAGAAGAGTGCTATAACTGAAAATGTAAATAGAGGGGTTCAAGTACAGACTAGATTAAGCAGAAGGATGAATGAACTTGAAGACAGGTCACTGGAAATGACCCAATCTGAGGAGCAAAAAGGAAAAAAAAAAGAATGAACCAGAGCAGATACAGCTTAAGAAACTTATAAGACAGCATCAAGCAAAATAACTTATGCATTATTAGCATGCCAGAAGGAAAATAAATAGAGAAAAGGAATGAAAACATATGCAAAAAAATAATGGCAGAAACCTTCCCAAGTTTGGGAAGGGAATTAGAAAGCCAGATGCAGAGAGCCCATAGCACACCAAATCAGATAAACTCAAAAAGACCCACACCAGGACATATCATGGATATACTGCCAAAACTTAAAGATAAAGAGGGAGTGTTTAAAGCAGCAATGGGAAAAGCAAATTGTCACATACAGGGGAGTCTCTATAAGACTATGCAGACTTCTCAGCAGAATTTGCAAGCCAGAAGAAAGTGGGGTGATATATTCAAAATCAAAACTACATTGAGATACCATCTTACACCAGTTAGAATGGCGATCATTAAAAAATCTAGAGACAACAGATGCTGGAGAGGATGTGGAGAAACAGGAACACTTTTACACTGTTGGTGGGAGTGTAAACTAGTTCAACCATT
>CAUYQU010037492.1:0-12552 GCA_963574635.1 Cheracebus regulus
AGTGGTTTTCAGCCCCTCACAGAACTGACGCTGCTGGGCTGCCACCCACGCACCCACCCCCGCACCGCTCCTCCCTCGCAGCCCTCTGAGCCCTGATTGGGCTCTCCCTCCAAACCACATCCAGAGATCCTACTCATACACACTTGCAGAGGCTCATTTCACCTCTAGGGTTCTGTTTGATAAGAGGTGATTTTTAATAATTTTTAATTTTTGTTTCATTAGTAATTGATACTTGTTATGAAAAATGCAAAGAAACAAGAAAATTGAATTCAATCAAGGTAACCAATGCCAGCATTTGAATAAATGCTGTTCTGAGACCAGATGCGGTGGCTCAGGCCTGTAATCCCAGCACTTTGGGAGGCCAAGGCGGGTCGATCGCCTGAGGTCAGGAGTTCGAGACCAGCCTGACCAACATGGTGAAACCCCATCTCTACTAAAAATACAAAAAAATTAGCTGGGTGTGGTGGTGCATGCCTGTAATCCCAGCTACTTGGGAGGCTGAGGCAGGAGAATTGCTTGGACCTGGGAGGTGGAGGTTGTGGTGAGCTGAGAGCATGCCACTGCACTCCAGCCTGGGCAACAAGAGCAAAACTGCATCTCCAAAAAAAAAAAAGAATAAATCTGTTTGAAACGTCATATTTGTACATATTGCGTAATAAAAATGAGATTCCAATGCCGTTGCTTTCTTGGAACCTCCTGTTAAACACCTAGGAACTGAAAACAAAGTTCAGAAAGCGTCTTTAAAGCCTGTGTAGTATGCTTGTTTGGCACGTGTCATATTTTTTGCTGAGTCCCCTTTGCTGCACATTTAGTTGCTTCCAAGTTTTTTTCACTTTTTGTTTATTTTTGAGCTGGGCTTTGACATCATCTCACAGGGTGGAGTGCAGGGATGTGATCGTGGCTCACTATAACCTCACACTCCTGGGCTCAGGAGACCCTCCTACCTCAGCCTTCTGAGTAGCTGGGACTACAGGCATGCACCACCATGCCAGCTAATATTTTAATTTAAGTTTTAGTTTTGTAGCGACAAGGCCTTGCTGTGTTGCCCAGGCTGATCTTGAACTCCTGGGCTCAATCAACCCTCCTTCAGCCTCCCAGTATGCAGGGATTACAGGTGGATTTTTCATAGTGGAAATGACAACAGTGAACATTTGGCATCTTTGTGCTAGGAATAGAATTCTTGAGATAAAGGAGATGTTAAGTTGTTACTGGTTTCTGACATGGCTTTGGTTACAAGTCATGCATCTGTCCAGTAAGGGAGACAAAATTTCATGTGCAAAACGCACATGATCTCAGTAGTATCGCATGGGAATAAGCGGAAGCTACCAGGCCTTATTTTTAGATCATTCTTCCTAGGGTGCAAAGGTAATTATTAGGGTGGTGGTGATGGCCTTATGTCTATACCCACTGAACTCAACACAGTTCTAATTCTGCCTTTGTAGATCTCCATCCTTTGGAGGAGCACAACAGAATGGCCACATCCCAGGTGAGTTCTAATGTACCCCTAGTTTTTTTCCAGTGAAATTGAGGCAGGATTTGGAATCTATATAATAAACTTGAAAATACCAATTATCACCTCTTCTCTGGCTGTTTTCTGTTCAACTTCTCCTCAGCCTCTGGTTTCTCTAATCCTTCCCCTCACCAGGAGAGAGGAAAAACAGAAGAAGATACCGCTCTCTACTTGTTCTTCCGGGAACTGTACCTCATCTTTTCTTCTTCCCCTCAGAGAAGATTATTTAAATACATAGATTCATCTTGCTTTTTCCTCTTTCTTCATTTCTAGATCACTTGCTCTTTTTTACTATGTTTAAGAGAATAAGTTTGTGTATAATGTTTTAATGTGCATAGAAGAAACTAGTAGCCAATAAAGTTTCTATTTCTTCTCCCCCCAGTACCACGTTCCTCTTGAAAGATGCCCACTGTTAGCAGTTGGGTGAAACGGTGGCGGTAGATGCATTTATGTCAGTTTAATGAACTAAAAATATACACATATGTATTTTTTTTTATGCTTTTACACAAATAGCATCGTACTCCCATACCCATCTTGCTTTTTGCACCTGATTATATCCTGGGTGGTGTTCCTTGTCAATATATAAAGACTGTTTTAATCCCTATTTCATAGTATGGATATATCATGTAACTATTTTTCTATTCACAGATATTTAGGTTTTTCTTTCTTTTCTTTTTTTTTTTTTTTTTTGGTGGAGGGGGAACAGAGTTTTGCTCTTGTTGCCCAGGCTGGAGTGCAGTGGTGCGATCTCAGCTCACTGCAACCTCTGCCTCCCGGGTTCAAGTGATTCTCCTGTCTCAGCCTCTCAAGTAGCTGAGATTACATGCAGGTGCCACCACACCTGGCTAATTTTTGTATTTTTAGTAGAGACAGGATTTCATCATGTTGGCCAGGCTGGTCTCAAATTCCTGACCTCAGGTGATCCACCTTCCTCAGCCTCCCAAAGTGCTGGGATTACAGGTGTAAGCCACCTCACCCAGCCTAATTTCTTTTTACTATTGTAAACTGTGCCTCATGAACAACTTTCTCTGTATCTGCTTGCTCTGTAGTACCAGTGTTTATGGAGGTTATACCTGGAAGTCAGGTTTTGACTAAAAGGTACTGAGACTTAAATTTGCCCTCTGGAATCCTTCATAATTACTCTTTTCACTAAATGTAAAGACTAGATAATTTCTGTGTTCCACTTTTCCAGTCTATTAAAGATGAAAAAGCACCCAGTTCATTTTGGGAAGCCACTTTAACCTGAAGTTTGAGGAAGATACTACAAAAAAGAAAATTATAGACCAGTTTCCCTTAATAACATGGATGTCAAAATTTAAAAAATATTCTGAATAGAGCACTAATAAATTGAACATTTAAAAGTAATGCATACACATGGTAAAAATTCAAATGAAAACTTTGTTCAAGAAAAGGCAAAAAAGTGATTCTCCCATCCTCAAGATTCCTTCATTTTTTGGTACAGTTTTTCAGAGAATATATATGCTTATCTGTCTGGATGTATGAATCTCTTTTTCTGCTCACTCCTGTAAGTGCTAGCTCTCACTCTCACACTCTTTTTCTCTAACAAATTCAAGCTCATTCTGGTCCTTTTGGTCTTATCTTCACGATCATTCCACTTTGCTTGTATTTAGTTGTCCCTACGGTTTCTCAGTGCAGCACTATTGTCATTGTGATTCCGATCATAATTTGTTGTGGCTGCTTTCCTGTGCATTGTATGTGCAGCAGGGTCCCTCGCCTCTATCTCTACTAGGTGCTGGTAGAATCTCTCCCCCAGTTTTGTCAACCAAAGTGTCTCTAGTCATTGCCAAATATCCCCTAGGGGACAGAATTATCCAATGTTTAAACCAGTGGTCTACCTCGTTTGTAAAAGTGGCTGCTTGGTATTTCATTGCATGGACACACCAATATTTATTTACCTTTCTTTTAGTGATGAACATTTAGGTGATCACCAGTGGTGAAATGAAAAACAAACATTTAAGGTATTTCTAGTCTTTTCCTGCTATATACAGCATAGCAATGTACAGTACATTCTGTTGTCTGCATGTGAGTATGCCAGATGTGAGATTTCTAGGTCAGCTTTACGTACAACGTGAATTTTGATTCAGAACTGTCAAATTGCCCTCCAAATAGAATATACTGATGTGTATTCCTAGCAGCACTATATGCCTTTTCCCATAAATGGGCAATCAGAGTGCATTATCCAGTGCCTTGATTTTTGCCATGATGCGTGATAAGAGTGGTGCATTTTAATTCACATTTGCTGAATTTGGTGTCTTTTGATATTTTTTGTTTGTTTGTTTTTTGGAGACAGGGTCTCACTCTGTCACCCAGGCTACAGTACAGTGGCATGATCACAGGTCACTGCAGCTTCGACCTCCTAAGCTCAGGTGATCCTCTTGCCTCAGCCTCCTGAGTAGCTGGGACCACAAGCGTGCACCACCACATCTGGCTAATTTTTGTATTTTTTGTAGAGATGGGGTTTCGCCATGTTGCTCAGGCTGGTCTCTAACTCCTGAGCTCAAGCAATCTACCTGCCTTGGCCTCCGAAAGTGCTGGGATTACAGGTGGGAGCCATTGCCCTGGGCTATTTGTTTGTTTTTTGAGACAGAGTCTTGCTGTATTGCCCAAGCTGGAGTGCAGTGGTGTGATCATGGCTCACTGCAACCTCAACCTCCCAGGCTCAAGCAGTCTTCCTACCTCGGCCTCCCAGGTAGCTGGGAATACGGGTACATGCCACCACACCTGGCTAATTTTACAATTTTTTTATAGAGCTGAAGTCTTACTGTGTGGGCCAGGCAGTTCTCCAATGCCTGAGTTCAAGCAATTCTCCCACCTTGGCCTTCCAGTGTGGTGAGATTACAGCTGTAAGCCACTGTGCCTGGTCTTCTTTTCATTTTTTTAAACCACTTGTTTAAAAAAAGTACCCATTTGTACTTCTTTATTTCCATTATTTATTCTAGTCATTTGTCCCCTTTTCTCTTGGGTGTGGAATTAATTTGATTGCTGGATATTGGCTCTTTATGTTAACTCAAGTAAATAAGATCTCTGTCATATATGTTACAAATATTTTTTCACACTTCATTTGCTTTGACTTGTCTTATTATTCATTTTGGGGCGTGAACACTTAAATTTTGTTAATGTGGTCTAATTTCACAGTCTTTTGTGGCTTCTAGATTCCTTGTATTGCTTATATAGGATTCTGTGAGCCAAGATTATAAAAATGGCATTTCAGTTATGTGGGAAAAGTGGTTACTGAATGATGGTGGCACAGTTGAATCTCTCTATGAAAACACTCTTCTAGTGAATTCTAGATTGGATGAAGACCTAAATATATATTTGAAAAATTGGGTAAAAATTTAGGAGGATATATGTATAACTTTCTGCAGTGCAAGAAACATTTTTTTTTTTTTAGATGGAGTCTCCCTCTGTGGCCCAGACTGGAGTGCAATGGTGTGATCTTGGCTCACTGCAACCTCCACCTCCCGGGTTCAAGCAATTCTTCCACCTCAGCCTCCCAAGTAGCTCAGACTACAGGTGTGCACTACCATGCTTGGCTAATTTTTGTATTTTTAGTAGAGATGGGGTTTCACCCTGTTGGCCAGGCTGGTCTTGAACTCCTGACCTCAACTGAACTGCCTGCCTTAGCCTCCCAAAGTGCTGGGATTACAGGCGTGAGCAACCATGCCCGGCCCTGGAAGAAACATTTTTAATGAAGAAAGAAACCCCAGAAATCATAAAGGGAAAGATTGTCAGATTAGACTGTATTAAAATGTTAAAAACTGTAGAGTCAGAAGACATATTTGAGGCTGAGAGAAAATACATGCAAGGCAAATAATACACAGAGGATGTAATATGAACAATGATTTTAAAAAGACTAGAAGCTGTGGTAGAAAGGAGTCAAAAAGATAAGGCAGGCTATTTATTTATTTATTTATGAATGAATGAATGAATGACGGCATTTCACTCTGTTGCCCAGGCTGGAGTGCAGTGGCATGATCTTGGCTCACTGCAACCTCCGTCTCCCGGGTTCAAGCGATTCTCCTGCCTCAGCCTCCTGAGTAGCTGGGATTACAGATTTCGCCACCACGCCCAGCTAATTTTTTGTATTTTTAGTAGAAATGGGGTTTTACCACGTTGGCCAGGCTGTTCTTGAACTCCTGACCTCAGGTGATCCTCCCGCCTCAGCCCCCAAAGTGCTGGGATTGTAGGCCTGAGCCACTGCGCCTGGCCAAGGCCGGCAATTCATACGGAAAAAATGTGATGCCATTTGAAACAATGTTTACTTTCCCCAGTTTTCAAGCCGGGAAGACAGGGCTGATTTTCATTCCTCCCTTTCTGTTGCTCTCCAACAAATGCACCCAGTCTCAGCCCTTCTACTAACTGTTTGCCTTTGAGAAATTTTTTGTTTTACATATATACAAAGCCACAACATTTTGCATGGGTTGTTTTTAATGAAAATATGCTCCTACTATGCTTTTCTGAAATTGGCTTTTTTTTTTTTATTTAGACAAAAGTATCCCAGGTGTCTTTATGTGTGAGTCAATTTTTATCATGACAGTTCCAGAGTATAGATGCAGCAATTTATTTAACCACTCTCTAGTCCCAGCCCACATGCAGATTATTTACCAATCGGGTCATTTTTATCATAAGCAATGTCACCTGGTATATACAGCTGTTCTACCATTTTTGGGTTCCCAGGAACACAGGACATTTAGTGCTTTCTTTCTTTTCTTTTCTTTTGTGTGTGTATTTGTGTGTGTGTGTGTGTGACAGGGTCTTGCTCTGTTGCCCAGGCTGAAGTGCAGTGGCATGATCTTGGTTCACTGCAACCTTTGCCTCCTGGGCTCATGTAGTCCTTCCACTTCAGCCTCCTGAGTAGCTGGGACTATAGGCATGAACCACCATGCCTGGCTAACTTTTTTATTTCTATAGAGATGGAGTTTCACCATGTTGCCCAGGCTGTTCTGAAATGCCTGAGCTCAAGCGATCCACCTGCCTTGGCCTCCCAAAGTGCTGAGATTATAGGCATTAGCCAGTGTGCCAGGCCTTTTAGGGCTTTCTTCTACTTTTTGCTAATATGAATAGGACTGCCTTGGACATCCTTATGTACACATAAATATTTCACTAGGATAGAGTCCTGTAAAGGCAACTGCTGTTTAAAGTAAGAAACAAATGCCTTTAATAGGTACATTCAAATTATGTATCAACCAGCCTCTTTTTTTTTTTTTTGAGAGAGTTTCGCTCTTATTGCCCAGGCTGGAGTGCAATGGCGCAATCTTGGCTCACCACAACCTCTGCCTTGCGGATTCAAGCGATTCTCCTGCCTCAGCCTACTAAGTGGCTGGGATTACAGACATAACGCCCACCTAATTTTGTATTTTTAGCAGAAATGGGGTTTCTCCATGTTGCTCAGGCTGTCAACCAGCCTTTATATGAGTATTTAATTTCTAATACTCTTCATTAGCAGTGACTCTTATGGATAAAAGACAATATCTTATTGTTTAATGAGCATATGTGTGAATTTTAGTGAGGTTGATCATCTTTGTGTGTTTCTAGGCCTCTAACATTTTTGTTGCTATGAGTATTTCATTCATACTGTTGGGCTGTCTTTTCTTACTGATATATTGCAGGTGTAGGGTAAAATCCTAGAAAGGTCATTGTTTTGTTAAATGGTATTTGCAATGTAAAATTTGATATATATTAACCAACTGTCCTCCCAAAAATGCTGTAAACAGTTTATAACTTCCCTTTTTTTTTGAGATGGAGTCTTGCTCTGTCTCGCAGGCTGGAGTGCAGTGGTGTGATCTTGGCTCACTGCAACCTCTGTTTCCCAGGTTCAAGCGATTCTCCTGCCTCAGCCTCCCGAGTAACTGGGATTACAAGCGTAAACCACCACGCCTGGTGAATTTTTGTATTTTTAGTAGAGATGGGGTTTCACCATGTTGGTCAGGCTGGCCTTGAACTTCTGACCTCATGATCCGCCTGCTTGGCTTCCCAAAGTGCTGGGATTGCAGGCGTGAGCCACCGCGCCTGGCAACAGTTTATAACTTCTTTGGCGTTTTTTCTACATACCTGACTGTACTAAGTATTAACAGCCTTTTAAGTGTTTAAGAATATGAAAGGGATACATGGTAAGTTATATATTTATTTTATATTCATTCAGTTATTTATTAGGTTGTAGTCTTTTTCATAATGATTTGTTAAAATTTTAGTGTATAAAGAAAATTAGCCGATTGTTTTCTATATTTCAAATACTTTTCTCACTTTGATATTGATGTTTCATGATATTATAATTTTTGGCCTGATGCTGTGGCTGATGCCTGTAATCCCAGCACTTGGGAGGCTGAGGCAGGAGGATTGCTTGAGCTCAGGAGTTTGAGACCAGCCTGGGCAACATGGTGAAACCTTGTCTCTACAAAAAATACAAAAATTAGCTGCTTGTGATGGTGCATGCCTATAGTTCCAGCTACTAGGGAGGCTGAGGTGTGAGGATCACTTGAGTCCAGGAGGTTGAGGCTGCAGTGATCTGTGAGCATGCCACTGCATTCTAGCTTGGGCAACAGAGTGAGACCCCGTCTCAAAAAAAAAATTCATTCTGCTATTTAGAAATTTCTAATGCAGAGGCAGTCATGTTAATCAATCTGTGACTGTATGTCTTCTGAATTTGGGGATTGCTTAGAAAGGCTTTTAGCCGGCTGGGTGCAGTGGCTCATGCCTGTAATTCTAGGACTTTGGGAGGACGAGGCAGGTGGATCACTTGAGGCCAGGAGTTTGAGACCAGCCTAGCCAACATGGTAAAACCCCATCTCTACTAAAAATACAAAAAATAGCTGAATGTGGTGGTGGGCACCTGTAGTCCCAGCTCCTCGGGAGGCCGAGGCAGGAGAATCACTTGAATCTGGGAGGCAGAGGTTGTAGTGACCTGAGATCTCCCCACGCACTCCAGTCAGGGCAACAGAGTGAGATTCTGTCTCAAAAAAAAAAAAAGGCTTTTAGCCACTACAAAATTATAAAAACTTTGATCTATTTTATAGCTTTCTTGTACACATTTAAATCACTAAGGCTGGGTGTGGTGGCTCACACCATTAATTCCAGCACTTCGGGAGGCTGACATGGGTGTATCACTTGAGCTCAGGAGTTCGATACTAGCCTGGGCAACATGGTGAAACTCCATTTCTACAAAAAATACAAAATTTAGCTGGGTAAGGTGGCATGTGCCTATAGTCCCAGCTACTTTGTGGAGCTGAGGCAGAAGGATCACTTGAGTCCAGGATAATGGCTTGAGCCCAGGAAGATCACTTGAGCTGGGGAGGTCAAGGCTGCAGTGAGCCATAATCATGCCACTTCACTCTGGCCTGCATGACAGAGGGAGACCTTGTCTTAAAAAAAAAATCTCTCATCCCTCTGTAATTTATTTGAGGGTTCAGAGTGAGATGGATAATTCAGTTTTATTGAGTTTTTTCCTCCATAAATACCTCACCAGAAAATATGGTTTGGCTGTGTCTTTACCCAAAATCTCATCTTGAATTGTAATCCCCACATGTCAATGGAGGGACCAGGTGAAGGTAATCGGGTCATGGGGGCCATTTCCCCATGCTGTTCTCGTGATAATGAGTGAGTCTTGTAAGATCTGATGGTTTTATAAGCTTCTGGCATTTCCCCTGCTTGCACATCTCCTTCCTGCTGCCTTGTGAAGAAGGCGTCTTGCTTCCCCTTCGCCTTCTGCCATGATTATACATATACATTTTCTGAGGCCTCCCCAGCCATGCTGAACTGAGTCAATTAAACTTCTTTCCTTTATAAATTAGCCAGTCTCAGGTATGTCTTTATTAGCAGCATGAGAATAGACTAATCCACCAGATTTTCCTAATGTCATCTTTTCTGCACAGATTTAAGATATATATATGTGTGTGTGTATATATATATATGTGTATATATATATGTATATATTTGTTTGTTTGTTTTGTTTTGTTTTTGAGACAAAGTCTTGCTGGAGGGCTAGAGTGCAGTGGCGTGATCTTGGCTCACTGCAATCTCTGCCTCCTGGGTTCAAGTGATTCTCCTGCCTCAGCCTCCCGAGTAGCTGGGATTATAGGTGATTCTCCTGCCTCAACCTACCAAGTAGCTGGGATTACAGGTGTGCACCATGATACCTGGCTAATTTTTGTATTTTTAGTAGGGACAGGGTTTCACCATGTTGGCCAGGCTGGTCTTGAACTCCTCACTTCAAATTATCTGCCCGCCTCAGCCTCCCAAGTGCTAGGATTACAAGTGTGAGCCACCACACCTGGCTGATTTAAGGTATTTTTACTGTAACCAGCCAGTGGGTTCTTCCCACCCACTGCACAGTTACAACCAATTTACTGAGGCCAGGGCATTGCAATAAAGAGTTTAATTGACACGAGTCTGGGAGATGAAATTATTACTCAAATCAGTCTCCCCGAAAATTTGGAGGGTAGGGTTTTTCAAGGATAGTTTGGTGGGCCATGGATTCAGCTTCTGGATGGGGCCATAGGACCGGCTGGTGAAGGTTGGTTGGTCCTGGTGGAGCCACTGTTCATCAGAAATGCAAAAACTTGAAAAAATGCCTCAAAAGGTCAATCTTAGGTTCTATAATAGTGATATTATCTGCGGGAGTAATCAGGGAGTTCCAAATCTTGTGACCTCTGGAATAATGGCCGGAAATCTTTTATGTCTACACATTAGCAGATTTCAGGCTCCTCACATCCTCCTAACCTGGTAGCCTCTCAGCTTTACAAAGGTGGTTGAGTTTTGCAGAAGGCTATTACAGGCTTGTCCAACCCATGGCCCATGAGCTGCATGCGGCCCAGGCTGGCTTTGAATGCAGCCCAATACAAATTTGTAAAGTTTCTTAAAACATTGTGAGACTTATTGTGACTTTTTTGTGAGGTTTTTTTTTTGTTTTTTGTTTTTAGCTCATCAGCTATTTTTAGTGTTAGTGTATTTTATGTGTGGCCCAAGACAATTCTTCCAATATGGCCCAGGAAAGCCAAAAGATTGGATACCTGTGGTCTATTATCATTTAAACTATAAAATAAAAGTCTCTCAAAGTTTGCTTGGCCCAGCCCTAGGAATGATTAAGGGCAGTTTGGAGGTTAAAGGCAGGATCGGGGGTTAGTTAGATCAGATCTCTTTCACTATCATAATTTTCTCACTGTTATAATTTTTGTAAAGGCAGTTTCATTATTAAGAAGTAACTGCTGACACTCTACTCAGAGGATCTGTTAGTTGTTATTAACTTTCATTATCATTGTCATATTTAGCTCTGTGTTACTAGAAACCTGATAATGGGATGACAGGTATTTTACTGTGTTTGAGAGATAGGGAAGGAATCCTACATTTTTCCTACTGTCTACTCTCACTTGACACAACACTTCCGACACCAGATGTGATCCCAGGCTGCAGGCTGTTTCCCCACATACCAGGCAGTTCTCCAGTGGACACCAGCTGGGTGTCCTCTAAGTCAATTCCCTTCTGACACCGTCTACCTGGAATTACTGTAAGCTCCCACACGTTCGGGCTTAGTCCCACAAGACTGCCCCGACTTGAGATGCCAGTCACAAGTAGGGTGTTACCTATACATCTTACTGATGGGCCACAAAATCAGGGGTTCTGTTGACTCCATCCTGGTGTTTGATTAATTTGCTAGAGTGCGTCACAGAACTCAGGGAAACTGAATTTCCCCTATTTGTTATAAGGGATATTACAGGGGCTACAGATGAACAGCCAGATGGAAGAGATGCATAGGGCAAGGGATGTGGGAAGGTCCATGGACCTTTCATGCCTTCTCTAGACTCACTATCATCCGGGAATCACCAAGTGTTCAACTGTCTGGAAGCCGTCTGAACCCACCTAGTCCTGTGGTGGTGGTGGTTGTGGTGGTTGTTGTTTTTGAGAGACAGGGTCTTGCTCTATCCCCCAGGCTGGAGTACAGTGGTGCAATCTTGGCTTGCTGCAGCCCCAACCTCCTGGCCTCAAGTGATCCTCCCTCCTCAGCCACCCATAGTGCTGGGATCACAGGGATGAGCCACCACGCCCAGCCACATTGGGGTGTTTATGGAGGCTTCATCACACAGGTATGATTATCATTGGCCCTTGGTGATCAACTCAGCCTTCATCTTCTTTCCCCTCCCAGGAGTTTTGGGGATGGAGATGAAATTTACAACCCTCTAATCCTGCCTTGGTTTTCTGGTGACCAGACCCCATCTGGAAGTTACCTAAGGGCAGCCAGCCACCAGTCATCTCATTAACATACAAAAGACACTTTGATCACTTCAGAGGCTATTCCAAGGGTTGCAGGAGCATTTTGCCAGGAGACAGGACAAAAACCAAATATATATTTCACAATATCAAACTAGGTGACATCACTCCTGATAAAAATGAATCCAGAGTGGTAAACAAACTGCATCTGGACTGGGAGGACTAAATAAACTATGACTGGCTGGTAGGAAGCCATGGACTGGGGTTTTCTGAGTACATTGTCACTCAGTGATACATAACTGGGCACATCTTTTGCTAGGATCCTGGAAGCCATGCCACTGGGACCATTACAAGAGATAATGGTCTATGGAACAGGTTAGGGCTTCCAAGCAATGTTATCCTAGCACTCAGCAGTGTGGTTTTGTTCCCAGGGAACCGGAGCTGTCACAAGGGAGGGGCAGATTGGGCTAAAAGCTCCTGGATTGCTCTGAGAAGCCCTCCTGCTGGAGAAACCTGTCACCGCCCTCTGGCACACTGGCTTTCCTGTCTCCTCTCCTTCCGCACAGCTGAGTAAACTAGTGTGCACTGTGGCCGGTTTGGGCCTTATGGGTGCAACAAGTGGCTTTAATTGAAGGCCACAAAGTGTGAGCATGACAGGATGGGATCCGGAGCAGAAACAGGGGGTATTGGTCTTTGTGAGGAATTGGGGCACTTAGAGAAGTGAGTTTTTGTTTGGTGGTGACAAGGCCAAGCACAGACCCTTTCCCTTTTGCCTTGGTCAGCTGCCCAGGCCACAGACCTCTGGCTTCCTGTTCTTTGCC
>CAUYQU010037493.1:0-37148 GCA_963574635.1 Cheracebus regulus
CGATTTTGAGTGTTCTCATTTCTTTTACAGTGGCTTCTTGGCATCTTTATGGTTTTGTCCGTCTGTCGTTTTTGTAATTACCAACTTTCAAATTAGGTCTCTGAGTGGACGTCCAGCTTGTTAATTCCCAGCTCCGGAATCCATGCAGTTGGCACTGTGGCGACCCGCAACGCTAGCTAAATCAGCAGCGTTGAAATTCGTGGTGCTTTTCTGCCCGGGGGTCTCCGGTCTGGCTTCTCAGTCCCCTCTTCAATCAGCTGGATGGACCATTCTGACCTCCCAGAGCTCCAGACATCATCCAAAAGGAGACTCAGTTCCGCCTACTCCGCACCAAGAGCCGCCAAGCTGAGGCGCCGGCAAAAAAGCCGCGCCAGCCGAAAGGGTCACGCTGGCGACCCATGGGGCTCCTCCACTGGGAATGTCCTGGTCTGTGGGCAACGAAAATTTATTGGTAAGTGTGGCGTCCACTGGCTCTTTGCACTTTTACTGGGAGCTGCAATCCTGAGCTGCTAGTGATCGGCCATCTTGGATCTCTCTCCCTTCTCTAAGTTTTTGTGGGTCTTTATATTAGGTGGTCTCCTGAAGGCAGCAGTTGGTTGGTGAGTTCTTACCATTCTGTGGTTCCGTATCTTTTAAATGGAATATTTAGGCTATTTACATTCATTGTTAGTATTAAAATGTGAGATATCATTGCTTTCATCATGCTCTTTGTTGCCTGGGTACTTTCATTTTTTGTTTGTTTTTAATTTTTAACTTGTATTTTTGTTTTATAGGTCCTGTGTGATTTATGCTTTAAAGAGCTTCTGTTTTGATGTGTTTCCAGGATTTGTTTCAAGATTTGGAGTTCCTTTTAGCCGTTCTTGTAGTGGTGGTTTGGTAATGGCAAATTCTCTCAGCATTTGTTTGTAAGGAAATGACTATATTTCTCCTTCATATGTGATGCTTACTTTCACTGGATACACAATTGTTGGCTGATAATTGTTTTGCTTAAGGAGGCTGAAGATTGGTCCACAATCCCTTCTAGCTTGTAGGGTTTCTGCTGAGAAATCTGCTGTCAATCTGATAGGTTTTCCTTTATAGATTACCTGGTGCTTCTGTCTCAAAGCTCTTATTATTCTTTCTTTTGTCTTACCTTTGGATAACCTGATGACAACGTGCCTAGGTGATGATATTTTTGTGATGAATTTCCCAGGTGTTCTTTGTGCTTCTTGCATTTGGCTCTCTAGGTCTCTTGCAAGGCTGGGGAAGTTTTTCTCAGTTATTCCTCCAAATATGTTTTTCTGGCTTTTAGAATTCTCTTCTTCCTCAAGTATACTGATTATTCTTAGGTTTGGTCATTTAACATAATCCCAGACTTTTTGGAGGCTTTGTTCATATTTTCTTATTCTTTTCTCTTTGTCTTTGTTGGATTGTGTTAATTAGAAAATCTTGTCTTTGAGTTCTGAATATCATTCTTCTACTTGTTCAATTCTATTCCTGAGACTTTCCAGAGCATTTTTCACTTCTAAAAGTGTGTCCAAAGGCTCTTGATTTTTTCATTGTTTTTTCTTTAAGCTATCTATTTCCATAAATATTTCTCCCTTCACTTATTGTATCATTTTTTTTTTTAAATTTTCTTGAATTGGGCTTCACCTTTCTCTGGTTCCTCTCTGATTAGCTTAATAACTAACCTCCTGAATTCTTTTTCAGGTAAGTCAGGAATTTCTTCTTGGTTTGGATCCACTTGGTTTGGGTTTTTTGGGGGGTGTTAAAGAGCCTTGTTTTATCATATTCCCAGGGTGGGTTTTCTGGTTCCTCCTCATTTTGGTAGGCTCTGTCAGAGGGAAGGTCTAGGGCTGAAGGCTGTTATTCAGATTCTTTTGTCCTACGGGGTGTTCCCTTGCTGTAGTACTCTCCCCATTTTCCTATGGATGTGGCTTCCTCTGAGCTGAACTGCAGTAATGGTTGTCTCTTTTCTGGATTTAGCCACCCAGTGAGACTACCTGGCTCTGGGCTGGCACTGGGAATTGTCTGCACAGAGTCCTGTGATGTGAACTCTTTATGGGTCTCTTAGGTGTTGATAACAGCACCTGTTCCTGTGGAGATGGCAGAGTGCAATAGCTTTGGTGGTTTACTGCTCTATTTTTGTGCTGATTGGCCTCCTGCCAGTAGGTGACACTTTCCAGAAAGCATCAGCTATAGTAGTGCAGAGAGGTACCAGCAGTGGGCAGGGCCATAGAACTCCCAAGATTATATGCCCTTTGTCTGCCACTACCAGGGTGGATAGGGAAAGACCATCAGGAGGGGTCAAGGCTATGGCTAAGTATTTGGGGTGTCTTCTGGGTCCTGTAGGAGCATTCTGGGTCCTGTAGGAGCATTCTGCTTCCTTCAGAGGGTCTGTGGGTCCTCTCAGGATTGCTCTGGAAGGTGTATTTCATGTAGCCTCTCAGACATTCCATGAGAATAAGCAGCTACTTGCCTTTTGTAGTGGCCAAGGCAATAATACATTCTTATTTTGGCTCTGCTCCTTTCCCTGCTTCATTCTCCTGTCCCTCATCATTGATCCCTGGGATATCACCTCCCAGGAAAAACTTCACATTGGGCTTTTCCTCCAGAGAACGTGGGTTAAGACTAATAGTGGGGTGAATATCAGGCCCTGAGATGGTATCTGCCTATGCAGCTCTGTCCTTACATGTCCTTATTCTTGTCTTATTTTTAGTCATCGCCTCTCTATGTTGCTACCTGCTGAAATGTTTCATTGCCATCTAGCCCCAACCTTCATGTTCCAGAGGTACCTGCTGAAAATGGCCTTTAATCTAAGTTCTGAGGCCATTTCTAATCCATGACTCTGGGCTGCAGGGGAGGTATTGAACTGTTTCCCACACACCATGGGGATCCATGGGGATTTTGTGAGGCCTGTCTGCCTGGGGGACCCATGAATACATCTTCCTTATCCTTTCCCAAGCCATGATGTCTTAAGATATTTCTGTGAGGCTTTCTGTCTCTCAGAGCTACAGCTAGAGGAGGTGGGGTATGGGGTCTTTTTAATGTTGATTCCAAAATCTATCTGGACGTTCCATCATCTTCTGCTTTGGAATTGGCCTATGAGACATCTCCAGTGTACATCTTGAATTTATCATGGCCTGTGTTATATAAAAATAATAGCATCCTTGAAAGCACACTGGTTGTTTGTTTTTTAAAAGGGGCATTGACTTACAGTTTTGTCAACTGGCCTGAGAGCTGAACTACCAGTTCAATTTTTGTTGTGGATTGTCCCATTACAAGGGAAGATGATTGATTAACCAGACCTTGTTGCACCCAAGGATAGAGCACTTATTTTACTAGATGCAAAAACCCTCTACAACCAGATCTTGTGAGAACTCATTCTCTATCATGAGAACAGCAAAAGGGAAATCTGCTCCCTTGATCCAATCACCTCCCACCAGGCCCCTCCCATGACAGGTGGGGATTACAATTCAACATGAAATTCAGGTGGGGACACAGAGCCAAACCATATCATTCTGCCCCTGGACACTTCCAAATTTCATGTCCTTCTTAAATTTCAAAACACAATCATGCCTTCCCAACAGTCCCCCAAAGTCTTAACTCATTCCAGCATTAACTCAAGAGTCCAAGTCCAAAGTTTCATCTAAGACATGGCAAGTGTCTCTCACCAATGAGACTGTAAAATAAAAAACAAGATAGTTACTTCCAAGATACAATGCGGGTGTATAGGCTTTCAGTAAATACACCCATTCTGAAAGGGATAAATCAACCAAAACAAAGGGGCTACAGGCTCCACGCAAGTCTGAAACCCAGCAGGGCATTCATTAAATCTTAAAACTCAAAAATAATCTCCTTTGACTCCATGTCTCCCATCCAGATTACACTGATAAAAAGGGTAGGCTCCCAAGGCCTTGGGCAGCTCTGCCCCTGTGGCGCTGCAGGGCTTAGCTCCTGTGACTGCTATCAAGGGCTGGTGTTGAGTGCCCACAGCTTTTCCAGGTACACAGTGCAAGCTGTCAGTGGATCTACCATTCTAGGGTCTTGGAGGATGGTGGCCTTCTCACAGCTCCACTAGACAGTGCCCCAGTGGAGACTGTGTGGAGGCTCTAACCCCACATTTCCCCTCTGCACTGCCCTGCCCTAGTACAGGTTCTCTGTAAGAACTATGCCCTTGCAGAAAATTTCTGCCTGGGCATGTAGACATTTCCATACATCCTCTGAAATTTAGACAGAGGTTCCCCAACCTCAGTTCTTGACTTCTTTGCACCCATAGGCTTAACACCACGTGGAAGCCACTAAGGCTTACAGTTTGTACTCTCTGAAGCCATGGTCTGAGATGTACTTTGGCCCCTTTTAGCCACTGCTGAAGCTGGAGCAGCCAGGATGAAGGGAACTATGTCCTGAGGCAGCACAGAGCAGCAGGGCCCTAGGTCTGGCCCAGAAAACCATTCTTTCCTCTTAGCCCTCTAGGCGTGTTATGAGAGAGACTGCCAAGAAGGTCTCTGAAATGTCTTCAAGGCATTTCTCCATTAGCTTGGCTTTCAATATTTGACTCCTCTTTAGTTATGCAAATTTCTGCAGCCTACTTGAATTCCTCCCAAGAGAATGGGTTTTCCTTTTTTTTTAAAAAAAAACATTTTTTTTATTGCATTTTAGGTTTTGGAATACCTGTGACGAACATGCAAGATTGTTGCATAGACACACACATGGCAGTGTGATTTGCTACCTTCCTCCCCATCACCTATAACTGGCATTTCTCCCCATGCTATCTCTCCCCAACTCCTCACCCCCCCACTGTCCCTCTCCTATTTCCCCCTGACAGACCCCAGTGTGTGATGCTCCCTTCCCTGTGTCCATGTGTTCTCATTGTTCAACACCCACCTATGAGTGAGGACATGTGGTGTTTGATTTTCTGTTCTTGCGTCAGTTTGCTGAGACGGATGGTTTCCAGGTTCATCCATGTCCCTACAAAGGACAAGAACTCATCGTTTTTTATGGCTGCATAGTATTCCATGGTGTATATGTGCCACATTTTCCGTGTCCAGTCTGTCATCAATGGGCATTTGGGTTGGTTCCAGGTCTTTGCTACTGTAAACAGTGCTGCAATGAACATTCATGTGCATGTGTCCTTATAGTAGAACAATTTATAATCCTTTGGATATATACCCAGTAATGGGATTGCTGGGTCAAATGGAATTTCTATTTCTAGGTCCTTGAGGAATCACCACACTGTCTTCCACAATGGCTGAACTAATTTACACTCCCACCAACAGTGTAAAAGTGTTCCTATTTCTCCACATCCTCTCCAGCATCTGTTATCTCCAGATTTTTAAATGGTTGCCATTCTAACTGGCGTGAGATGGTATCTCAATGTAGTTTTGATTTGCATTTCTCTAATGACGAGTGATGATGAGCATTTTTTCATATGTTTGTTGGCCTCGTGTATGTCTTCTTTTGTAAAATGTCTGTTCATATCCTTTACCCACTTTTGAATGGGCTTATTTGTTTTTTTTTTTCTTGTAAATCTGTTTCAGTTTTTTGTAGATTCTGGTTATTAGCCCTTTGTCAGATGGGTAGACCGCAAAATTTTTTTCCCATTCTGTGGTTGCTGATTCACTCTAATGACTGTTTTTTTTTTTTTTTTTTTTTTTTTTTTTTTTTTTTGCTGTGCAGAAGCTGTAGAGTTTGATTAGGTCCCATTTGTCTATTTTGGCTTTTTTTGCCAATGCTTTTGTACCACATAGGCTGCAAATTTTCTAAACTTTTCCTTTTAAATATGTTCAAGTTTCACATAATCTCTTGGCTCATGCATATGAGCATACACTGTTAAAAGAAGCCAGGCCACATGTTGAATGCTTTGCTGCTTAGAAATATCTTCTGCCACTTACTTTAAATCACCTCTTTCAAGTTCGAAGTTTCACAGATGTCTTCTTCCCTCTTTTGCATTACAAGATACCTCCAACCTCTTTGTTAATGCATAACAAAAGTAAGCTTCATTCCAGTTTCCAGTAAGTTCCTCATCTCCATCTGAGACCACTTCAGCTTGGCCTTAATTGTCCATATCAGTATCAGCATTTTGGTCACAACTTAACAAGTCTCTAGGAAGTTCGAAACTTTCCTACATCTTCCTGTCTTCTTCTGAGCCCTCCAACTTTTGACAATTGACAAACCATTTTCCAAAGAGGCTGGATAATTTTACATTCTCACCAGCAATGTATGAGGGTACCAATTTCCCCACATCCTTACAAAGATAGCATCCTTACCTTTCATACTATTTCAAGTTACTATTAAGAACTCACGCTGAAGGAATTAAATGTTATATTCTAAAACATTGAGAATGGAGTATCTACATAAATTATTTGGTATTCTTCTGTGTGGGAGATTTTTCTCTTCACCCTAATGGTTTCCTTATTCAGTCTCTCATGTATATCAGTATAAGTACATTACTATTTATACTTTGCATTGTAATCGAATATTATTTTATTTATTTTTGCTCAAAATTTCCCAGCTTTGGCAACAGGGAGCTGTTTCAATGATCTCTTGTGTACCTCTGAATTACTCCTATTAATGTGGGTATTTTTTAAAGTGAGCACTTCTTTACTTTTTGACACTACAAGATGCTTCTAGCTCATCCTTGAATGCTCTTGCCCCATCCTAAAATTCATTATCATACAGAATATCTCCAAGGAACCTAGTTCCTTTTTATCAGAGTGGTATTAGAAGTGAAGATCTGTGTGCTAGGTGTGTTCATTGCTACTGGGGTGTCATTGCTTTTGGGTCCTCTCAGCTTACAGAGCAAGGAAATACATGTGTATATACTAACTCATGTATATACACATATCTATAAATATTTCTGTATGTAACCATCTGTAGCTATATAAAGCTAAACATGAGTTCTCATAGTAATACATCCAACTTTAATCCATGGCACATGTATCATTCTAGACTACCCCCTTTGCTTGTTTTATAAACTCCCACCCAAATGGTAAGAAATCTGGCCCCCACTATCCACCATCCATTTAGTTAATTGTTCAATTCTAATATACATGTATAATAGTACCAGAATTGTTACTCCATTCCCCTGTACTTATGTGGGAAACATTTTCATCAGTTAGAATACATGTGTAGTTCCTTTGGCCTTTAGTATTATAAACTACACTCATTTCCAAACTCATTTAGGTCAGTACTTTTTCCCTATCCCATTCAGCAAAGTAGTTTCATACATTTGCAATACAATTAGATTATCTTGTTATAGTCCATATTTTCTGGGATCCCCCTATGTTTTAAATCATTTTTAAAATTCCGTAAGTTAAGGTTCACTCTTTGTGCTGCAAAGGTCTGTGGGTTTTGGCAAATGTCTACTGTCGTGTATCCACCATTACAGTATCACAAATAATTTCGCTGCTCTAGAAAATTCCTTGTGCTCCACCTATCTCATTTTCCTCCCTCCCCCAACCCATGCCACTTCTGGAAACTCCTGATTTTTCTTGCTGTCTTTATAGTTTTGCTTTGCCCATAATGTTATATATTGCAATTATGCAGTATGTAGCCTTTTCAGATGGGCATATTTCACTAACTGGATGCATTTAAAGTTCATGCATGCCTTTTTGTGGCTTGTCAGCTCATTTTTAATTGCTGAATAACATTCTTTTGGATGTATGTAGTAGTTTATCCATTTATTCTTATTTTCAATTTCATTTATTTGTACTGTAATTTTTATTTTCTTCCAATTGCTTAAACTTGTTCTTATTTTACCATTCCTGTTGATTCTTCCTGTTTATTCCCCCCTCTTCCTGTTTATTGTTTTCTTAAATTTTTTAACAATTTTTACATATACAGTACTGTAGTATTAACAATATGTACTTTGTCGTATAATACATCTCTAGAACTTTTACGTCTTGCAAAACAAACTCTATAATGGAGACTCTAATGGAAGCTCTTTCAATTGAATTCTTTTCCACTTTCCCTTAGTCCCTGGAAACCACCATTTTACTACGTGTTCTAAGAGTTTGACTTCTGTAAATACCTGTAACTGAAATTATGTAGTCTTTATTTTTTGTGACTGTATAATGCATTATACTGTATTGGTATAATGCATTTAGTAAAATGTATAATGTAATTATACTAAATGCATTATACTATGCATTATGCAATTAGTATAATGTATTATAATGCATTTGTGAATTTATAATGCATTATACTAATTGCGTTTAGTATAATGTCCTCAAGGTTCACCAATTTTGTTATGTATAACAGTATTTCCTTCTTTTTTAAGTATGAATAATATTCCATTGTACTTATGTGCCACATTTTCTGTATGCGTTCATATATGAATGGATTCTTGGGTAGCTTCTGCCTCTTGGCTTATTGTGAATATGAATATAATGAGTATAATGAATATCAGTGGGCAAATATCTCCTTAAGATCCTGTTTTCAATTATTTTGGGTATATTTCCAGATGTGAGATTTATAGATCATATGGATGTACTTTAAAAATATTTTTTAAGGAATCTTCATAGTATTTTCCATAGGGGGCTCTACTATTTTACATTCCCACTAACAGTGTACAAGGGTTCCAATTTCTTCATCTTGAGCACTTGCTATTTTTTTTTTAGTCAAAAGGTGAATAATTTATTTATAATATCTCCAAAAGGAGCAAAAATCATTATGTTAATCTATATGAACAACTATGGAATAGTTTGTGACCCATATATACAGATTGTCTCTTTGTCATGACTAGACATTGCTTTTCTTGTTGAAGAGGCTGAGTCTTGATTGCTTCAGTAAAATATATTGTCAACCTAAAGAGATAGTTTTGAGTAGGAAATCTTACAGGGTAAACACAGTCCCTCTTTGTGACTAGTAGATATTTTCTCTTTATCCATATCAGCTTCTACTTTCTGCCTTCTTTTTACTGAGATCAGTGTAGGGGATGGTTAGGATGTTCTATTTTAATTTTTTTATTATTATACTTTATGTTCTTGGGTACATGTGTGGCTCATGCAGGATTGTCCAAAGTAACACAAAAATGAGATTGAAAGTATGAAACAGTACAGGTTTTTAATGAAATATAGTATCTGCCTCTCTCAAACGTCTCTATTTTGAGACATAATTTCTAGAAATAACCATTTTTAACCATTATGCTTTTAAATTCTGGGTATTACCTACTTCTATACTTCTAGGAATTTTACAGTCTTAAGTCTTAAATTTAGGTCTTTAAGCTATTTTGTGTTAATTTTTGCATAGAGTATAAGCTAAGGGTCCAAATTCATTCTTTTGCATGTACATAGCCAATTTTCCTAACATAATTTGTTGAAGAGACCATCCTTTCCTCACTATGTGCCCTTGGCATCCCTGTCAATTATCATGTGACCATATATAGAAGAATTTATTTCTGGGCTCTCTTCGATTGTTTTGGACTATATGTCTGTTTTATACCAGTACCATACTGGTTTTATTACTATAGAATTTTAATATATTTTTTAATCATCCTGTTTCCTGTTTATTCTTAAGAACGAAATTTCTCCGAGTAATATTTTATAATCAAGACATTTGTTTCAGTTTTGTTTTGTTACCTACAGTGCCACTGTTGCTTGGAGTAAGATAAATGGCATGTCATCGGCGGTAATCCTATCTTTTGGGCAATGTTATTTTGTAAAACAGTGAGATGAGGTTGATGTTATCAGTTGACAAATTTTTAATCCATGCCAAGATTTATAACAAAATGTCTTCATATCTACTCATAATTTTTCATAATCTACTCCTAGTTCTTTGGAACCATGAAGATACTGTGTGCTTTAAATAAAAAGTCTTGTCACTTATGGTATGCATCAAAATCGTTCTGAGGCTCAGAAGCATACCTATGCTTCCTTAAGTATAACACTTTGAAAGAGTTCCTGTTTGCTAGTGGGGATTCTTTACTGTTTTCATGCAAACAGAAGTTTTATCAAAGAGTTTATTTGCATATGGAAATTTTTCCGTGTTTTGATTATCCTCAAAGGCATTCTGCACAGGAGTCATCTTTGCCCTCTCACAGTCAGTTCTTTGAATCCACGCAGCTGAAATTGTGGATAAATATAGGAAATTTCCATGTTCCTAACAATCACATGCCAGCTTTTTATTGTGATTTAAACAAAGGCAAAATATCATGTGCAAAAACAAACAAAATATAGCTAGTCAGGCATTGTTGTTTCTAAACATGTGCTCCAACCTCCAAAACTAAAAATACTTATTTGATTTATAAACCTATGGTGAAACATCATTGCTAATTTTAAAGAATTGAAGCCTGGGTTGCCGAATTGTATATGTTTTACATTAGCATTTGAATTAAGATTTCTAAAACAAATCCAAACTGAATCATAAATTAGTTTCTTATTATGTATAACATGCCTGGCTTGGGATACAAAACTGCTTGACATTATAGCTGTATGTGAGAGTGATGTTAATTTCTTAATTTTCCAGTTTAATGAAGATGTGTTGAAAGCATTAATCTATCATGTCTCCTCCTTCTCTCTCTTGAAATCACTTTACCAGTAACCTTTATTACCATTATAGCACCTGAGAAAGGTGGAGAGGAACTGTTCCTCCAGGTATTAGTCTGTTTTTACCCCACTAATTAAGACATACCCGAGACTGGGTAATTTATAAAGGAAAGAAGTTTTATTGACTCAAGTTGAGCATGGCTGGGGAGGCCTCACAATCATGGTGGAAAGTGAAGGAAGAACAAAGGCATGTCTTACATGGCTGCATGCAAGAGAACATGTGCAGGGAAACTGCCCTTTATAAAACCATCAGCTCTTGTGAGAAGTATTCACTATCAAGACAATAGCATAGGAAAACCTGGCCCCACGATTCAGTTACCTCCTACCACGTCCCTCCTACAACATGCAGGGATTATGGGAGCTACAATTCAAGATGAGATTTGGATGGGGACACAGCCAAACCATATCATTCTTCCCCCCGGCCCCTCCCAGATCTCATGTCTTCAGATTTCACAACCAATCATGCATTCCCAACAGTCTCCCAAAGTCTTAACTCATTTCAGCATTAACTCAAAAGTCCACAGTCCAAAGTCTCATCTGAGACAAGGCAAGTCCCTTCCACCTATGAGCCTGTAAAATCAAAAGCAAGTTAGTCACTTCCAAGATACAATGAGAGTATAGGCACTGGGTAAATACACCCATTCTAAATGGGAGAAATTGGCCAAAATGGAAGGGCTACAGGCCCCATGCAAGTCTAAAATCCAATGGAGCAGTGAAATCTTGAAGCCCGAAAATGATCTCCTTTGACTCCGTGTCTCACATCCAGGTCACACTGATGCAAGAGATGAGTTCACATGGTCTTGGGCAGCTCTGCCCCTGTGGCTTTGCAGAGTATAGCCCCCCTCCTGGCTGCTTTCATGGGCTGGCATTGTCTGCAGCATTTCGAGGCTCACGGTGCAAGCTCTTGGTGGATCTATCATTCTAGCATCTGGAGGACGGTGGCCCTCTTTTCACACCTCCACTAGGCAGTGCCCCAGTGGAGACACTGTGTGGGTGCTCCCACCCCACCTTTCCCTTCTGCACTGCCCTAGGAGAGGTTCTCCATGAGAGCGCTGCCCCTACAGCACACCTCTGCCTGGACACACAGGTGTTTCCATACACGCTCTGAAATCTAGGTGGAGGTTCCCAAACCTCAGTTCTTGACTTCTTTGCATCTACAGGCTCAACACCACATGGAAGCTGCCAAGACTTGGGGTTTGTACCCTCTGAAACAACAGCCTGAGCTGTACACTGGCCCCTTTTAGCCACAACTGGAGCAGCCGGGATGCAGGGCACCAAGTCCCAGGGCTACACACAGCAAGGAGGGCCCTGGGCCCAGCCCATGAAACCACGTTTTCTTCCTATCCCTCTGGGCCTGTGATGGGAGGGGCTGCTGTGATGACCTCTGACATGCCCTGGAGACATTTTCTCCATTGTCTTTGTGATTAATATTTGGCTCCTCATTACTTACTCAGATTTCTGCAGCTGGCTTGAATTTCTTCCCAGAAAATGGGGTTTTCTTTTCTATCACATTGTCAGGCTGCAAATTTTCCAAAAGTTTGTGCTCTGCTTCCTCTTTAACACTTTGCCACTTAGAATTTTTTTCCCTCAGATATCCTAAATCATCTCTCTCAAGTTCAAAGTTCCACAGATCTTTAGGGCAAGGGCAGAAGCCACCCGTCTTCTTGCATAGCAGGAGTGATCTTTACTCCAATTCCCAAAAAGTTCATCTCCATCTGAGACCACATTTGCCTGGACCTTATTGTACATATCACTACAAGCATTTTGGTCAAAGTCATTCAACAAGCCTCTATGAGGTTCCAAACTTTCCCACATTTTTCTATCTTCTGAGCCCTCCAAACCGTTTCAACCTCTGCCTGTTACCCAGTTCCAAAGTCGCTTCCACATTTTTGGGTATCTTTACTGCAGCAGCCCACTTTACTAGTAGCAATTTATTGTATTAGTCCATTCTCACGCTGCTAATAAAAACATGCCCTTGACTGGGTAATTTATAAGGGAAAGAGGTTTAATTGATTCACAGTTGAGCATGGCTGGGGAGGCCTCACAATCATGGGGGAAGGCAAAGGAAGAACAAAGGCATGTCTTACATAGTGACAGGCAAGAGAGCATGTACAGGGGAAATGTGCTTTTTAAAACCATCAGATCTCATGATATGTGTTCACTAACACGAGAAAAGCAGTGAAAAAACATGGCCCTATGATTTAATTACCTCCCATCAGGTCCCTCCAACCTGTGGGGCTTATGGGAGCTACAATTCAAGATGAGATTTGGGTAGGGACACAACCAAACCATTATATCACCTAGCCATTATACCACTTACAAAGGAAAATGGTTAGCAAGGTAGAAAAATTAGAAAGTCCACAGTGTAATGGAAAGTTGTCATGTGTTTTGCAAACCAGCATCTAAATCCTTTTCCTGGGTTTGGAGCAGTGCTTACTGCATGAGTTTTCTTTTCACTAGAGAATCTTGAAAATGCCAGATACTTGCTTCCCCAGCCTATTTTGCAGTTAAGCCTATCTAGTCAGAAACCCCTATCCCAGGCCTTACATGGAAAATTAATGATACAAAGAAAAGACTGAAAAATCCATTTTGGCAAGCATAGAATTGGTGTGCTGGCAGCCACATCTATTGTCCAGCACCAGTGATGTCTAGATCCAGAAGTGGTGGTGGTAATGTCATCCAGTACTTCTTTGGTGTAGCTATGATGCCTCTCTGTATGGTTCTTGAGCCCTTGTGGAATCTGTGAGCTAACCAGTTTTCAGGAATACATTTATTTTATGTTTATATTAGGTAAAACTGGTTCCTGTTGCTTCCAGTTGAGACCCCTAACAGACACACTCACCCCTCCTACCCTCTTGTGAATTGTGAAAAACATAAGCGATCAGAGGTATGGGACTCAGATGGTGAGACACCTGGGGGTTTCATATTCATGTCTTCAGCCTGGGATTGAGAAGAAAACCTAAACAAAAAAAATGGTTTTCTCTGCTTCTCAAATGTTGGTGGTCTTACAAGGTACTCTCATAGCCACATGGAGCTGCCACATCAGCATAAAATGAGTAGCATAGCGTGGTTAGGCAGAGAGAGGGCCTAAGATGAGGTCTTAAGTGTTTCCCAATCTTCCATGTCACAGAAAAAGCATGCAGAGGTCCTCACATGTCCTGCGTAAGAATGTGAGCTATAACTGATAGTACTTGATGGTGAACTTAAGAGGGGGAACATATTGTTACTGACAACAGGTTCTTAGGCTGTCATGTAATAAAAATTGACACAAGGTTTAGCAGATTTCCCAGACAAGGCTTTTATTAGGGGCTCATGTTTGAACACAAGGGTGGCAGCACAACAGAGTTTTCTGGCTGATTCCAAGAAGAGAGTCAGGAAGGTAATTTTCAAGAGGCTAAAGTGGGCAAGGAGTGACATTTAAGCATGTAGAAGTAGGGAACTTCTGGCACCCGTGCAGTTTGATAACATGCTTCTTCATTTGTTGCATGTCTTATTAGCATATTAAATATTAAATGTCTACCTCTGCATGTGACTGTTTAGTACTACAATGAAACAATGGTGGAAGTTCAGTTGTTCTTCTGGTCTTGTGCACAGGTAGGAGTTACAGTTAAACCCCCTTGAATAACATTTATGGTGGGAGCTGCTTATATTCGTTTCCTCAAGGTCCTGCAATCAATGGTAGGCATCTTGAATAAGATTTACAGTGCAAGGTCTAGATGGTCTCTTTGGGGTCCCTGCTGGCCACGCTCGCCACCAACTTTCAATAGAGGTCCTTGGTAGGATGCAGGAGTCAAGTCACATCCCTGATCTGTCTCCACAATAATAGAATAAAGTGGTCTTATAGTTGAGGACTGCAGGACAGACTGACCGGGCATGGGATGCAGTAAGAGATGCAGCTAAATCTCAGGGTAGCAAGCTATGCTGATGAGAACTAATGTGAGACCAAGTTAACAGGGAGGACCACTGGCCCTGTCTGAGCTGAGAGATGACAGGCCATTAGTTCCTAGCTGTAGACCAGATATATGAATGATGACAAGGACAAGGGACAATTACCACTCCCACCAAATATGTCAATGAAAAGCCAGCAATATATAGTCATTATGGGATGGAAAATAATATTGTCTCTTTTTTTTAGTATGGGATAGATACTCCTTCTGTGGTGTTGGGGGAAAACCTAGAACTCGATTTTTGTCAAACTCATTTTGGATAGGATAAAATGGGTATATTGGTTATTTTGTGTCCCCCTGAGGGTTCACTTATCACATGAACTTCTGTGCACTGAAATGTGCTTTACAGGTACTGAGATACTTTTCCAAAGAACTTTTCTTCTGCCTCTGCATTGCATGAAGGTTTCTTAGAAATACAATGCGTCATCAGTCCGTGTTTACATTTTTTATTCTTATAAATTATTGAACTTGTTAAATATATTAAAATTTACTGCATTTAAACATAGAACCAAAAAGTAAATTGCCTAGCGTATACATGATACTCTCAGTTACCAGTGTTCAATCCAAGAAATGAGCAGTTTTCCTTCTCACTGTGACCAGACCGCATGGCCTATTTCTAGTATTGAAATCCTATGTGGCATCTAGATCCTCTGGCCACATTGACTAAGCAACCAAAACATGAACCATCCATATTCAGAGTAACAATCAAAATTACTTGTTCATCACATTTTGATGGACATGACATATCTATTGAAAATGCTCACTCACTCATACTCTAGTTTTCTTGAGACATCACCAATTTCCATATGCATTTAGAGACACGGTTAATTCTTACAATTAAAGTAGTGAGGCAGAGAGGGATGCAAAGGAATTTGCCGGAAGTAGTGGTGGAGTTAGAATTTATTAATAATTCAGTTGTTTGCTCTTAGTGAACCTGTTTTTTATGAAGATAATATCTATCATCACTTTAATTTCATGCCCGTGGGATTAAGTAGTCTACGTATGTAATTAGTGGGGCTATTATCATGCTGCAATTCAGAAATGACATTTTACCACCAAGGACCTGGCATAAGGTATTTGGTTCAGTTGATTATGTATTTTGAAAGCCCCTTTGCTGTACCATCATCTATTTGAAATGAGATTCTGCACTTTTCCCAGAGGACCAAAATACATCTATGTGTGTATTCATGTAATATATATATCCTTTCAAATACCATTGTCCAGGAACAAAGCTATTTGATCACCTTGATAGCTCTGAGGTACTAATAAAAATGAAATTTTCATAGATTAACATTTTAAACACTCAGTATTATCAAGAAAAACATAATCAAACTGACTGGATTCTTCTACACAAATAAACATGAATTTTCTATAAGATGAAGGTGCATGAAAGAGTGACATCCTCTTGACAAATGAATTGTTACTGTCAGCCATGATTAAAATTTTGTTAGAAGTTGTACAAGAACAATCTAGAATTAGCATGACCTTAGTTTTTGAAGTATGATTAATTTCAATATTATTATAGAGCATTATATTCTTCTTTTTATACCTTTGTTATAGTTATGAGAAAATGAAAATTCATAATGCTTTAAGTTCCATTTTACAATAGTTAAATTTATATGGTATATCACTTTTTAATTTTTTCATATGTGTAATGAGTCTCATATCCAACAGGACTTGTGCTAAGTATTGCGAATATGAACTTGGATGCATTTAAAGTACATACCTACACAGATGACTAAATGCTATCGCTACAAAGTTGATTTGTTTGCTACCTCAGGTTATCATTGTTTGTAAGACACAGGCGAAAGGCACCTATGAAAATAATCTATGGAAAAAAAGTGGAATGTAACTCAAGGCAGAAAATGCAGATGAGGCTATGAATGAAGAAGAACTCATGGTGTAATACATAAAGTAAAATCTCACATACTTTATTTCCTTCATGAAAAATTTTCATGAAGCAAAACAGAATCATATTCAGTCATTCTTGTAGTCTCAATAGTGTCCCCTTCCCAACTTCTTTTTTCTTGAAAGCCAGGGTCTTACTCTGCTGCTCAGGCTGGAGTGCAATGGTGTGATACTGTCTCATCACAACCTGAACCTCCTGGGCTCAGGTGTTCCTCCCACCTCAGCCTCCCAAATAGCTGTGACTATAGGTGTGCACCACCACAACCAACTAATTTTTTTTTTTTTGTATTTTTAGTAGAGATGGGTTCTGCCATGTTATCCAGGCTAGTCTTGAAGTCCTAGGTTCAAGAGATCTGCCTGCCTTGGCCTCCCAAAGTGCTGAGATTACAGGTGTGAGCCGCTATGCCTAGCCCCCTCCCTAAATTCATACATTGAAGTCCTAACCCCCGGCAACTCAGAATGTGACTGAATTTGGAGCTAGCATCTTTAAAGAGGTGATGAAGGTAAAGTTAGGTCATTAGAGTGTGCCCCAATCCAAAGTGACTGTTACTCATATAAAACAAGGAGATTAGGATCCAGACACTGTCAGCAGGGCATGACCATGTGAATATACAAGGAGAATGTAAGATCTGTAAAACAGAGATAGAGAGGCCTTGAAAAAAACCAACATTGCCAACACCCTGGTCTCGGGCTTCTAGAATTGTGAGAAAATAAGTTCAGTTAGTTTGGGCCAAATAATCTGTGCTACTTTGCTATGGCAGGCCTAGCAAACTACTGTAATAACGTATACAAAGAGTTGTCATTTATGTATACTTAACTGCATTGAATCACGTTACTAATGGTGTATGGCATGGCAGCTGCTAAATTAGGTACAAAATTTAAAAAAGAGCTTGGTGTTTCTAATAATTCTTAAATAATGTATCATAGATCCTTTGTGTGAGTTATTTTGCTATTCTGGAGTATAAACGGGCAGAAGCAAGGAAAAAGCTAGTTGTTTTCTCAATTGCTTCTCTACTGCCTGTGTGGAGAAAGTCATCAGCTTCTGCTCTGCATGGCCTGGGGAGATGGGCTGTGCTAAGTTAAGCCACATCTGTTCTTGTTCCATGTAACTTGTTTGCTTTTATCAGTTTTCATATTTCTGATAAAGTCAGTGGTTGAATTAAAAGTGCATGTGCCTGTGTGTGTTTCGTATCAGTAGTTTCCAACCTAAATTCTGTATTAAGGAAATCATCCATTAGATATTTGGTAAAATATAAATGTTTCAGAAATTCGTGGTCGCTAAAGCTTTCACCTCATACATAACCTTTCTCAACTGAAAGTTTTCTTAACTATTAGAGGCTGTTCTCCATGAAAGGAGAGAAAAAAATCGAGAAGAAAATATGAAATGAGAAAACAGGGGACACTAGCAAGGGGTAAAGAAAATCCTAGAAGGGTGGTGAACAGATCCTCAGAATTACAACTGTGTTCCAGATACAACCAGTCCAGATTATAGTAATGTGACTCAAGATAGGATGCCACCATTGTACCTTCTTCTTTAACCTGAGGATAGAGTGCCCAGGTGAGCCCAGCCCAAACTCTTATCTGTCCTTGGCTTGTTTATTTTCTGGTGAACTTCCTATTCTACTCTCTAGATCCTTCTGCCTGTTCGGCCTATGACACAATTTCATCTCATGGAGGTGTTCTTTCTCTCCAGGAGAAACTTAGAAACAAAAATTGTAGAACAACCTACTTCCCCGATTACAGCCCTGCCAGACGCCCCAAGTATAGTGAGCCTTTTGTTTTCCAGGTCTCATAACCTTGCTCATTGTTACCCCCAGAAAAGGCTCTTGTTAGCTCTCAAGGAAGTCAAAGTTACATTTTATGTAGCTTACCTTTTCTTGAATTTCTTCATCTAATAACGGCAGCAATGCTCACACTTGGTTTTTCAAAACAAAGCAATGTAAGAGTGGAGGTAGGAAGACGTGATAGGAGAGGAGCTAACAGATCTTTTAAAGGATGGGTAGGGGCCTATTTTCTTCACCTGGGTGTGGGTGCTTGAGAGTTTATTAGTGTTATTAGTTCCAGTATATTTTATTCGTATTCTTTAAACTGGGAGTCAGCAAACTGTTGGTAAAGAGTCAGATAGCAAATACTAGCAGCTTTGCAGTCCATAAGGTCCCTGTCACACCTAAACCCTACCACGTGGCACAAAAGCAGCTATAAATACTGTAGACTACTTGAAGGGATTGTTTTCAAATAAAACTTTATTTAAAAGACTAGGCTAAAATCAGGCTAGATTTGGCCCATGAGTTACAATTTGCAGGCCCTTCCAAATTGCACATACTTGTTTTATATATTCTTATAAATGTGTGATCCATTTTAAAAACTATGTAAACCAGCAAAGAACCTCTGCCAGAAAGACCAAGATGCCAATATTCATTCCACAGTAAATCATAAAATGCTTTTTTGGTTCCTTTCTTTTTCAGCATACTTCTTTCCTCTCTTTCCTATTTTAGTTTGGTCTGTTGTCATATGATCTTTCTATCTTCATGATTTCGGACCTATGCTCTATAATAGGATGGACATTAAATTGGAAATCAGGAAAACCAGATTCTATACCACACCTTTACCACTGACTAGTAAATAGTTAAGTGAAAATGCCTTTCCTTCTTCAGGCCTCAGTTTCTCCTTAGGTAAAATGAGTTAGGCCAAGTGGTTTCAGAGGCCATTTATAACCCAAAGAGTCTGTTATTTCAAATGTCTTACTATGATTCACTTTCAGTCACTGACTCACACACTTCTTTCTTGACTTCCCCCGAAAAAGAGAGTAGTTCAAGTTACACATGAACACCGTCTTGGAATATTTCCATCTCAGTTTCCTAGCTTAGATGATTCATATGCCAATCAGCATTTTAGTATTATTTGTGTGAGTACATCTGATTATTCAAACAAGTAATAATACTGTAAAACATGTAAAAATCTGAAACTTTTTTTGTCATTCAAAACCTGAGTAATTATTATTTATATATAATTAACATTAACTGTTATTAACAAGTAAGAATACTGTAAAACATGTAAAAATGTACTGAAACATCTCAGTACTCTGGTTTGTCATGAAACCAGTACTTTTTAATTGCACAAATGAACACTTGAGTAAATAATAGTAATTGTACTGTCTTCAGTGAAGAATTATAAAATCTATCAAGTCTGTCATAATACTTTAAAGGTTTTGGTTACAGGATAAATGAAAGGCTTTTCAAGTAATCTATTATAGAAATAAAATTTTTAGGTGTTAATATGTCTTGTGCATATATTTTCACAAAGGTTGTTAACTGTCAAATACAATTTTATTTTGATAGGCTTGGGTTTACAGTTGCGTTTTAGAAATGAGAAAATAAAGCCTATAGTTCATTGGTAGAGAGTTGGACCTAACCTAGGGAAGAGTGAGTGGTCCTTGATAATGACTCATGGGTAATGGCATGGAGGCTACACATTTAAAATAAAATGTAGAACAGTCTTATTTAAGGGAGCAATGATAATCAAGTTTTTCTTCTAATAAATGAAAATAAAAATATATCAAATGAGAAGATCGACTGTAATTTTGTTTCTATGCATTTTACCCTGAGTGATTATCTCCGTAAGGAAAATCCTGATGTATTCATTTCCTTGCATATGCATCAATTGACTTCCCTTTCTCAGTTCCAACAAATATACAGAAAATGAGTGTTGATTCACATTACACTTTAAGTAGTACTTATGGGAGCAACACTAGGAAAGTTAAGGTATTTTCAGAAAAGAAAAGCAATTCATCCTAGTGAGCTGGATTTTCTTTTTTTTTTTTCTTCTTTTTTTTTTTTCACAAAGCCTAGGGAGATTGCAGAGATTATGCCCTTGTACTTCCTGTTTGCTCACTGTCCCTCTATGATCTTCCAACAAGCCTGGAAAAGAACCTTGCACATGGTAGGTGCTAGATGAAGACTGACTGACCTGAATTCTCTTAAGATAGGCCTTCTTTCTTCAGAGAAGCATTGCCTCAACTTGACTAACAGTCATGAAACAAGTTAAAAAAGTGCATGCCTTCCTAGGTCGGGATTTAATTCTAACCTCTATTTGAGCCTGGCTATTCAATTTTATTCAAATGATTATAAAGCTCCAACTCTGTCAGGAATGAGAAGAGAGTAAGTGAAGCTCCAGGTTTTGAAGTTGTAAGAGAAATATTTCCATTCTATTTTATTCTATTCCAATATTGCAAGTATTCTCCCAGGTACTGCATTCCCTTCTCCAGAAGCAGACACAGTCAACAATTTCTTGTGTATCTTCCAAGAGAATTATTTGTTCATATATCCTTTTACCTGTTTTTGCTATTGAATCACTGATATTTTCCTATGGATTTAAAGTTTATATTCATATATTAGACTTACTGAATTATTGAATGTATAATGTAAGACAGACATTGTGCTAGCACTGATTGTCGATTACTCTTCCAAATAACATTGAAAAACGATGCTTTCTTTCCTCTTTATTTATGAATTTTGTGAATCTTAGAATTGGTACAAGCCTTACCAAGGTGGTCCTAGAAATAGTAATAGGACAGGGGTGAAATATAAGTCTTTTGCTCCAAACTCAGTATTTTTCTATCATACCACACTGCTGTAAAACCCCTATTGCTAGATGTAATTTAGAAGCAGCCCTTATATTTGGCTATTTACCTACTCTCAGACTTGGGAAGTCTCTGCAAATATTTACCAGTGTTAACCCTCCTCATTCCTCAGCCGTTCCTGTTTAAATAGCAAGAAGACCAGTACTCTCGGTCCCTCAATCAGACCTGAGACTCATGATCGACAGGACAAGGCAGGCAATAGGCTTTTCTTACTTTGGAACAAGTTACTTGTTTCCTCTAAGTTTTGGTTTTTTAAAAAATTTCTGTAATCTGTTTAACAAAATCACCATTATCACATGGGTACTGTGTATGTTGACACTTCTAGTTTGTATATATAAATCTGGTTTGACTGCTGGCTCTACCTAAATGTAGGCCACACTTCTCCTCATTTGTTTATTGATTGATTAATTCACTGAACATTTATTTTAAGCATTTACTTGATGTCAGGCAATAGCGTGAAGGATTCAGCTGTGAATGAGACTGACACAGCTTTTGCCCTTACAGACGTATAGCCTACAGAGGAAGATAGACGTGAATCAAGCAATTTCAATGACATATGACAGCTGTTATGATAGGGCAGGGGATGATGCTTGGGACTAGTCTGGGGGTCCAGAAAGACTACTTAGAAGAAGTGATCTGTAAGTTAGTTGAGAAGTTGAGGATGAATGGAAGTTACTAGGCAAAAGGGGTAGAAAGTGGGGTCAGGTTAAACATGGTACTTGATATATATGTAGAAGTGTGAATGGTGGCAAATAACTGCTGTCTTCAGCTCTTTCTTCCCCACTTCTTTAGCCCCAAATTTAGCAGAGCACAGCAGCCAAACATTCTTTTCAGCCATGGAGCCTTAAGTCATTCAAGCCTATCAACTGCTGGTGGTGTACTTGACCACAGTGGATAAAGTGTAAAGATCAGTGACTGCAGGAAGAGGGTCCTTCCCTTATTTAGAAAGACTCACCTTTAGCTACATCCATTTGGAGCTTTACACAACTTATATTCACTACATTCTCGTGTACTGTTAAAACCCTCCACATCTCTTGGCATCCATTTAAAGGCTTTGCAACCAGTTTGAAGACAATTGTAGACAGGATGGAGATGTGGGCTAACAGTTGAACCACCTGATTAAAATGGTACCTTTTCTCCTGAAATTTTTGGTCTGTGTGAATGTGGATAGTGTAGATAAGATGTTAATAAATCTTTTGATCTCTCTTCTTTGAGTCAGCATTCATTTATTGTAACCTTTATACTTCTGTTTCCTTTTCCTTTTTTTTTTTTTTGGACACAAATTTTATCCATGCCCCCAGAAGCAAAAGAGATTAATGATGACTACAACGGTAACCTAGTCAGCAACCAGTATCTTGTCTTGTTAGTGATTTTCCAGAAGGTTAAAACAGCACTATATGTGTTCTGGGAGCTGACAATGGTTTTAAATAAATAATAATAAATTGTTTCTGAAAATTTTGAATAGTCTTGAAAAACATCTTTGCCTGTTGGTTAAACTGTTAGCTAGGCTTCCTAGATAACTGGTGTGGTTTTTTTCCGTCTGTTGTTTTGTCAGTTGGGTACTTTTCATCTGTAGCTTAATGAGCCTATGGTGCCTTCATTATGTAGGTCACCCTTCGCACAAAAAGGAATTTATTGATTCTCTGTCCCTTTGGCTTTTTTTCTCAGTAGCTGTGCATTCGTTCTCTTATTCAGTTGTTCATCAAATATTTTTTGGCTCTGTAGAGGTACTGGGAGGATCCAAGAAGACAAAGACATAGTCCTGTGCCTAAAAGAGTCAAAGGAAGACACACAGAAACTTAGAACTCATGAGGCAGTGTGATAAATGGTGCAACAGTGATGTGTATAAATTGCTATGCAAGTACAGTTGAGGGATACAGGCTTTCAAGATGTCAACAACCCCTACAGGGGATGAGAGAGTTTGACTCACATTCATTAAGTCACATTGTCTAAGATTTTAAAATAATTTTGTGACTGATGGTTGCAGCTCATCTAGAAAGAATATGACCTTTGAGAACTGAAACTATACTTTGATGGATCTGGTACCCTAAATTCATGGTCATAAGAAATGTTACAAAACAGTGATTTTTCGATTCGGGACCCACCAGCAAAATCTCAGTAACTGAGACACCTTCCCCCTACCTCCTTACTTTCCTTCTCATTTATGAAGTGCCTAAGTGTAACCTGCATCCACAACTTCTCTACTGTTTTGGATGGATTTAGTATAATTTGAGTAATTTCCGGTTTTATCTTTCTTATTTACTTTCTCTGAACTTTTTGGTTCATTTTGTTTTTCTACTTTGTTAGCTGAATACTTAGTTCATTTTTATATATAGTACTTCTTTAATAATAAAATATTTTACCTCTGTACATTTTCCTGAATACAGCTTTAGTTATATCCTGTATGTATTCATATGAGGTATTTTACTTTGTGTTAAATTATAGAAAATATGTAACTTCATTTTTTTTCCTTAAATTTGGTGTTTATCAGAGTGCTCCTTAATTTCTAAGTGGTGAAGTTATGGGGCAATCTTTGAGCTGTTAACTTCTATTTTATTTTTATTAGGTTGTTGTCAGACATGTGAAATACATTATTTTTAAATGTATCATGTGAAGTACATATTTACATATGTAAATTTATTATGTAATTTTTTTTAAATTTAAGAATCTAATTAGGTTTTATTGTGGCCAGATATATGCTCAATTTTTTATTAATATTCGAATAAAATATGTTGTTGGCATTTGTAGGGTACAAAGGTGTGTCTGTGTGTGTGTGTGTGTGTGTGTGTGTGTGTATTTTTGTTACATTGAGTTTGTAAATTATACTATTCAAATACTCTATGGGTTTTGTGGCATGGCCTCTTAACCCACCAATGATCCAACATTTTTTTTCATTTTCTGTGTCTTCATAGAAGGTTTTGCTTAATGTATTCATGTAATGTTATACTGTTTGTTTCGTAATGATTTAGACTTGTTTCATTCATCTTTGTAGGTTGCAGCTTTTATCATCACAAAATTTCTCTCTGTCCCTTTTAATACTTTATTTTTTAATTAATATGTATTTTTTCATTTGCATTTGCCTGATACAACTTAATGCATCCTTTTATTTATTGCTCTTTAAAATATTAAGTTTTTGAGGTAATTGGAAGAGAGTTTGGCTAGATAGTCACCTAACCTGGCTTCTCTTTCTTGGATCAGTAGCTAAATAACATTTTCCAGTACTCTTGCATCAAGATCGAGCCATGGGACTGATCTAATCAATAAAATGTTGGATAGAAGTGATGTGTATCACTTAAGTCTCATCCCTAAAAGGTGATAAGACTAAACATGATCTTTTATGTTCCCTTTCTCTGTCTTTGCTCATGGGCTGACTAAAGTTGGAGGATTCAGCCCTAGTGGAAGGCAGACGTAAGGCTGAAGAGAGCATAAGGCTTGTATGGAAAGATTCAAACAGAATAGTCAATTGTATTGTGGCATGAATGAATTCTTTTGTTACAGTTCTTAATGTACCTTAATATGGAAAAAGTACGCAATGCTCCAAATTCAAAAGACACACAAGTGTATACAATGAAATATAATTTAGCCTTCCCCTCTGGCCTCCCAGATATTGTATTCCCTTCAGCAGAGGCAGACAGTCAACAATTTCATGTGTATCTTCCAAGAGAATCGCCTGTTCATATTGATGTATCTATTTTCTTATTGAAACACTGATATTTTCCTATTGATTTGAAGTTTGTACTTACATATTAATGGTACTAGGGCTTTAGTGGTATAGGTAGCTAATATTTTCCTGTTTATTTGTCTTTAAGTGATTTTCTTACATTCAGAAAGTTTTGATTTATATCTAGTTGAATTTGTCAATCTTTTTTAAATGGAAGCTCACTTTTTATAATAGCTTGCTTATTTGTTTCTATATTTATCTATTGTATCAATTTTAAATAGAATAGGCTCCTACTTCCCCTAAGTCATTTACTTTTCCACTCCCTCATTTCCATCAATACCTTTAAAAACTCATTTACTTTCCCATTCCTGAACACCCTACAGCTCCCAACACTTTTACCCTGTATCTCCTGGGTTTTTCTGAGATGGTTTGGAATTTTAGTTTCAGACACTATATATATTTTCAATTAGAAAGTGTCTCTTTGTTTCAAGAATCCTTACAAAACCCTTTTATTAGTTTCCAGTGTTATTATCCTGATTCATTTATATATAATTATAAATATGGTACAATTCACTGTTCAGTGCTGTTTCTTGTACTTGATTCATGAGAATTTTGTTTTGATTTTTTTATTTGGCTGAAGTACTTCTTTGAGTTCTTAAGAAAGTGCCTTTTGAGTCCTTGCAAGTCTCAAAATATCTTTTCTTTGTGATTTCCTGTAAGTGAGACCTTAGGCAATACAGGATTCTAAGATCTCAATTCATGTTTCCCAGTAAATTGTAGATGTTGCTGCACTTTATTCTAGCTTCTAGTATTGCTCAGAGGATATTTGACATTAGTCTGTTTATCTTCTCTTAAGCAAAAAAAAAAAAAAAGTTCTTTATTGACGCTTTCAAGAGTATTTTTCATATTTGGAGTTCAAAAATTGTGTCACACTAGATCCAACTACAGTCAGCCCTCTGCATGCATGGGTTCCACACTGGCAGGTTTAACCAACCTTGGATCAAAAATACTTTAAAAAATAATCAATACAAATAACACCACAATGATAAAAATAATATAAATTTAAAAATAGTATAACAAGTATTTATATAGGATTTATATTGCATGAGGTATTGTAAAGATTCTAATAATGACCTAAAATATATAGGATGGCTGGGTGCGATGGCTCAGGCCTGTAGTCCCGGCACTTTGGGAAGCCCAGGTGGGTGGATCACTTGAGGTCAGGAGTTCGAGACCAGCCCGGCCAACATGGTGAAACCCCATCTCTACTAAAAATACAAAAAAATAGCTGGGTGTGGTGGTGCATGCCTGTAAATCCCAGCTGCTTGAAAGGCTGAGGCAGGAGAATCCCTTGAACTTGGGAGGCAGAAGTTGAAGTGAGACGAGAATTGCACTACCGCACTCCAGCCTGGATGACAGAACAAGACTCTGTCTCAAAAACAAAAAGAAACAAATAAAAATAAAATACATGGGAGGAGGTGCATAGGCAACATGCAAATACTATGACATTTTATATAAAGGATTTGAGCATCCTCAGGTTTGGTCCTAGAACTAATCCCCAGGATGTTAAGGGATGATTATATGTCATTATTTTATTAAATCTGCCTATGCCTCAGCAAACTCTTAGCATCTCAACACTGAAGTCATCCTTTAGCTCAAGAAAGTTGTTGCTACTATATCATTGATAATTTACTTCTATTTCTTCCTGCTTTTTTTTTTTTAATGAAGCTCTTCGTAATTATATCTCAGGTTCTTTGGATCTTTCCCCAGTGTCTGACTTTACTCATTAAATTTTTTTTGCTCTGTGCTGTTAGATTTTTCATCTTTTTATCTTCCAAAAACCAATATAATCTTTCTGAAATGGCAGGTTTTATTGTACAAGACAAAAGTTCAATAGCTTTATTGAGGTATAATTAATACGCAAAAAGTTGTACATATTTATGCAATTTCATAAGTTAGGACACATCCATATGCCCATGACACCATCACCACAGTCAAAGAATGAGGTGATGTATATATATACCCATCACCTCTCAATGTTTCCTTATGCCTTCCTTTTTTGTGATAAAAACATTTAACATGTGATCTACCCTCAATGAAATTTTTAAGTGCACAATGCAGTGTTGCTAAAGATACACACTATGTTTTATACCAGATATCTAGAATGTACTCACCTTGAATACCAAACCTTTATACCCATATTAAAAATAACTCCCCACTTTCCCCTCTCCCTAGCCCCTGGCAACTACCAATCAATTGACTGTTTCTATGAGTTTGACCATTGTAGATACTCTACATAAGTGAGATTATATAGTATTTTTCCTTGTGTGCCTGACTTATTTCTCTTAGCATAATGGCCCGCAGGTTCATTCATATTGTTACAAATAGCAAGATTCCCTTATTTTTTAAGGCTAAATAAATTTCCATTGTGTGTTTATACTACATTTCTTTATCTGTTTGTCCACTGATGAATATTTAGGGTTGTTTCCATTGTCTTGGGTATAACGAGTAATGCTGCAATTAACATGGGAGTGGAGCTCTTTGACATTCTGTTTTCAAGTATTTTCAATAATAGCCCAGGAGGGGTATTGCTGGATCATCTGGTAGTTGTATTTTTAATCTTTTCGGGCACCTCCATACTTTATTCCACAGAGGCTCTACCATTTCATTTGCTTACAGTGTACAGAAATTCCAATTTCTCCACATCCTCTCCAACACTTGTTATCTTTTGGTTTTTTGATAATAGCCATTCTATCAAGTATGAGGTGATATCTCATTGTGGTTTTGATTTGCATTTCCCTGATGACTAATGATATTGAGTACCTTTTCATATAACCATTTGTCATTTGTTCTAGACACTTTACAGTTTCAGGTCTTATACTTACATTTTTAATTCATTTCAAGTTGATTTTGTGTGTGGTATAAGGTAATGTATTAGGGTTTTCTAAAGGAACAGTACTAATAGGACACATGTATATATGAAGGGGAGTTTATTAGGAGTATTGACTCACATGATCACAAGGTAAAGTCCCACAGTAGGCCATCTGCAGGTTGAGAGGTGTAAGGAAGCCTGTCCAACTCCCAAAACCTCAAAAGTAGGAAAGCCAACAGTGTAGCCTTCAGTCTGTGGCCAAAGGCCCAAGAGCACCTGGCGAATCACTGGTGTAAGTCCCAAAATCCAAAAGCTGAACAACTTGGAGTCTCTTGTTTAAGAGCAGGAAGTATCCAACAAAGGAGAAAAATGAAGGCTCAGCAAGTCTCCTCATTCCACTTTCTTCTGCCTGCTTTATTCTAGCCATAGTGGCAGCTGATTAGATGTTGCCCACCCAGATTGAGGGTGGGTCTGCCTCTTTCATTCCACTGACTTAAATCTCCTTTCGCAACACCCTCACAGACAGACCCAGAAACAACACTTTACATCCTTCAACCCAATCAAGTTGACACTTAATATAAACCATCACAGATAAAGATCAAATTGCATTATTTTGCATGTTGACGTCTGGTTCTCTCAGCACATTTTTTTGAAGGAACGATCCCATTGTAAATTCTTGGCAACTTATTGGAGATAATTTAATCATACATTCATGGATTTACTTATGGGCTCTCTCGTATATTCCATTGGTCTACATGTCTGTCTTTATGCTAGTACTATACTGTTTTAATTACTGCAACTCTTTAATATATTTTGAAATCAGGAAGCATGATGCCTCCAGCTTTGTTCTTTTTGGTCAAGATCATTTTGGCTATTCAGGGTTTATTATGCTTCCACATGAGTTCTAGAACTGTTTTGTATTTCCGTAAAAAAGAATCTCAGTAGGATTTTGCTAGAAATTGTATTCAACCTGCTGTTATTGACAGGACAAGCTGGCCTCTCCTAGAACTGCACACAGATGATCCCTTCCCTGCAATAAGTACATCCACTAGGTGAACTAAACTTCACCGTACCTTCGTTGCTCAATCCCCTGGGCAACTGTATTTTGTGTCCCATACTCCACTGGAGAGACATGCCTGTTAATCAAGTTTTATGTTCTAGTCAACTAACCTCACAGCTATAAAGCCAATGAAGTTTTACTCCTAATGCTTCTTTTCCAATAGGCTTGATATCTCAGATATTATCATGGATATTTTCTAGTCACCAACATGTATGTTAGGGTTACTTTTAGCTATTGAGTTGATCCTATGAAGAGTCACCAGGAAGAGAGTATCAAGAACCTGAACTCAGGATGCTCTCTTCCCCAAATCTCTCTCTTCTCTACTTTGATTTTCAACAACCATCTCTCTGAAAGAGGGAGGAAAGAGAGTAAGGTTGTAGATCCAGTGCTCTGCAGTGTCTGTCCCCTAGTCAGTCCACAGGCACTGCTGCCTTATGCTCTCATGGTCTCAGTTCTTATGTTATTATGAGTGACATAATTTTTTGGAATTATTTTTTATTACAATCCACCACCCCAAGAGGCTTGGCACAATATCCCAGGAGTCCTCAGTGATCCAACACCTTGTGGTTCTCAAAATCATCTCTTTTTTCTGATTTCCACTAACTTCCCAATAGTGTGCTTGTTCTGGCTTGGGATCTCATTCTCTGATACACACATTGTTACTTGGAAGGTTGACGGGGGTGTTCTTATTCTTGGAATGCTTGAGAGACAACTATTTGCCCTTAATCTAGTCAATCAAGATCTCTTTAATGTGCCTATGTGTCTATCAGGTTTAAATAAATTATAATTGGCATATCCTTCTGGACCTCTGGATGCACCCAAATTCAGAGTGAATACTTTGCTTAGGTCCTTGCTTTGGGGAGGATTTGCAGGGTTTGTTTGCACCTTTTGATTTTTCATGCAAGGCATTATACCAGTTACAAGTGCTGTACTACCACCTTGCAGCCACACTGCCCTTTGCCTACTTCAAAGCTTTGAGTTTTGTCTTTTGATACTAACACTTCCAGTAAACCTGCCCCTTTTATGTATATATTCTTGCATCTTTTTTTTTAGTTAGCTAAATGCAAATTTGAAGGATATGTTTTTGGAATTTTGCATGTATCTTCATGGTGAGTACTGTTTTTTTTTTATACATTTCTTAAGAGCACAAAACTTACTGTCTGTTTTACACCTCCTCAAAACCTTAGTATAATACAGTGAATTCATGAAATGGAACTGAAGCAATTTGAAATAAGAGCACTATGCTCTCTTCCCACTACCAAAAGCTAAGTCACTTTTTTCCCTAGAAAGATTTACCAGGGTATATATACATATATAAAAATATTTCACCTTCTATTCATTTATCTATACATATATAAAAAAAAACTATGTATGCCCTCAGATACACCTTTAGGAATTACAAATTAGTTATAAAATATGTGTGGGTGGTGAAGAAAAAGACAGTGTAGAGACACACACACACACATACACACAGAAAGAGAGGGAAAGAGAGAAAGAGATAATAGCAAATTTGGGCTTAGATTTTGGAAATCACTTTTAATATCCCAAAGTTGTGTTTCTCAAGAGGCTTTTTGAAATTAAGCCTAGGATAGTCAACAGAAGACAAGCCAGAAGAAGCCCTAGACTTAATGCTTTGCTCATGGGATTGCTATTTGAATGCTCAATCTCATCCCTCCTTCATTCATTCTGTTTAACTTGAAATAATTGTGAGCATAGGAAAGATCTCTCAAATATTTGGTAGTAAGAATTCATTACCTGAATTTCAACATTCTATTTTATGGGAAACATTTTAGTCCTGAGAACTCATAACTTTTTTGTGGCACATAGGGTAAAAGCAAATACTAAGGATCTTGAGCAAAAATACAACACTTTGAATGATGTCATATTGATTTGAACCTGCCTTCTGATGGGAGCCACAATTACCACATAACTAGGAAACTATTAATTATAAATTGTATTTAAAATTATATGGGCTGAAATACTATTAGAAGCAAAATAATTTATCTTAATGAGGGGTGCCATGGGAGTAGCCCTACAACCACCTGACTGTAGCATAGCTTGACTATAATATCTGATAAGGTTCTGCCACATAAGAAAATGAAACCTCAATACCATCACCACCAAACCCTTTCATCTGTAAGAATAAAAAATCATTTTATAGTAGAAAACTTCTCAGTCCTGAGTTACTGTTTTTCTCTAAATGATTTTGGGGAAATACCATCTGGAAATTAAATTTAGAAACCATTCGATTACTATGGTATTTACAAAAATTTGAAATAATAAAAAATCTAATTATTTAAAAACATTTGGTTTAAGCTAACAAGATATTTTTTGCACAGGACTCAGTGGCTGGAAATAGTTCTCCTTTGGATATCTATTTAATAATTAAAGTATAAGGAGGCCTTTTTTGGGATGTTTGTTATGGAGATTGGAAGACAAAACAAACTAGCTGTTCAAAAATTTTTTGCAGAATCAAGTCTCAGTTTTGTAAATGTGTTTTGAGGTTGCTTGTATCTGGTTCACTCACTTGGAGACATGCACAATTATTTTAACAAATTAAGCATTAAAGTCATTTTATGAGTGCTCTAGTAATTGCTCACAATCACTGTTTCTCAAAACATACTTCATAATAATGACTTGAGTCTTACCTTTGAAGCCATAAAAATGTATCATGTTCCTTCTTGGGAATAGAACCAAAGATGAATAATTCATTGATATGTTTTTAATTTTAAAATCTTTTTTTCCCTGCATTGTGTTGTAACGGTTATAGTGTAGAAGTCAAGAATCCCTTTCCTAGAGAAGAATACGGTCAGCAGTGTTTGTGGCTCATGAAAGCTGAGTTGGCACAAATATGCTTGCCCTATTAAAGAAAAAGGCTCATGATACTTTCCTTTCCAAGTCAAGTTTCCATATGAACACTTCTGGAGAGCACAGGCCTCCTTGTTTCTCCGCTGCCTTCAGTTCATTGACGTGCACATGCCAGGTGCACCATAAATATTTGTTGAATGAGTATTAACTCCACTACTAGTCTTTGGCTGTCCACTTTGTGCCAGGCACAGCACTAAATATTTTACTTGCATTAGCTCATTTGCTGTTTGTATTTGTATCACTCTCCTTTCACAGATGAGCAAATGGAAGCATGGGTACGTGACTTGCTTGATGCCACAAAGCTAGGAGGTAGATGAGAGTCAAACCAATGTCTTGCTGATCCCATAGCCTGTGATCACTGGGGTAGACTGCTTTCCCAAATGAATGTATGAATGAATCAATGGATTCATTAATCACTGCATCATTTTGAAGTTTCTTAATTACCACTGCCTGGAACATTTAGCCACATATTCAAGTCTCTATCTGAATGGATACCAGGATGAAAAAACTGAGCAGTCAGAATTTTGTATTCTGACAAACTACCTTAGAATGCAGTCTTCATTTGAATGCTTTGCATTTTATTGTGGAGTTGGCCTTGAGGAGACTTTCTGAGGAGATACAGGCCTGCAAGGGTGAGAGCAGCAGTGTTTGAAGAACCAGATTCAAAAGCTTTTCCCTCTCAGATGTTGGTCAGGAACTGGCAAGTTTTAGAGATTTGCCCTCATCTACTTAGCTGCTTTTCTGTATGAAAAGACAGCATACTTCAGCTGCTGTGAAAATCATTTGGATTATATTGAAGGTCTTAGTTCCTGTTAAAGTATTTTCTGATACTTCTCTGGAAAGTAGCCATTGGCTGAATCTGTTGATTTACTGAGCTCTGAAGCCGGTGCCCAGTTCCTGGACTTAAAAATGTCAGAAGACATTGACCCCAAGAATATCCACTTTAACAGATGTAATTATGTTAAGGATTCATTCATGGGCTGCTCTGCATATTTCAAGTAACTTGCCCTGCTGATGCATCGACCTGACCAGTTGATCAGGTAAACATACCACTTATTTAACATCATGAAAATTCAGGCTGTAATAAATAAATGTCCCATGGTGAAAAAAAATCATGGAAACATTCATAAGCCCTCTCATCATTTTCTTCTAGACTCGAAATTTGTGCTGCTTTTCTTTTTTGATGTCAGGCATGATCTGATCTTTCTCAAATAAAAATTGGATATTGTTGTGGCTCCACTGAAAGGACTTGAATGCCTTCCTATTGTACAGAGGATGGAGTGAAAACGAATACTGTGACATTTCAAGTATCCATAGTCTGGCTCTAATTCACCTTTGGGGTTTGGTTTCCTGATACTGTTTCTCCCACACTCTGCACTCAAGCAGTAGGTGAGGTGGGCAGAGCAACAATTTTGGAGTTACAAAACCTGCCTGATTTTGAACCTGAGCTATTTATCAACATTACCATTTATCAAGCCTATGATTTTTAGTGAGTTATCTAATGTGCCTTAGCCTCTCTGTTCTCATCTGTAACAGTGTGGCTAAAGAGTATACTGCAAAGTTTTTTGGGATGATTCAATGAGGTAATGTATGCCTATAAAGATATTAATATCTCATGTACACAGTTGACCCTTGTGACTTCATGCACAATTGAAAATCTATTTATAACTTTTGACTCCCTCACAACTTAGCTGTTAATAGCCTTCTGTTGACTGGAAGCCTTACCAATGACATATCAGTCCAGGAATACATATTTTATATGTTACATGTATTATATACTGTATTCTTATAAAGTAACCTAGAGAAAAAAATGTTAAAAGAAAACTATGAGAAGAATAGCCTATATTTACTACTCATTAAGTGAAAGTGGACCACCATAAAATTCTTAATCTTTATCTTCACATTGAATAGATGAAGAAGGAGGAGGAGTTGGTCTTGCTGTCTCAGGGATAGTAAAGGTAGAAGAAAATCCACATGTAAGTGGATCTGTGCAGTTCAAACACACGTTGCTCAAGGACCAAGTGTATTTCAGTGTGATCCTATTCTGCCTCAGGCAGTAAGTATTGTAATTTTTATTTTCTCCATGTTGTAAGTGCTATAGCAGCAATGGTTATGTCCTGTATATTTCATATAACTTTTAAGGATCTCTGACACGTGACTATTACTTAAAAGTGTGAAATGAAGTTGATTTGAAATAAACTGACAGCTTAGTAATTTACCATCTGTTACTGACTTTCTGAATAACAAAGTATGAGTTACTCAGTGGAATGTTTATGTGTATATATGAATGCCAAATGTTTTGCTTATTAACCAAAATATAATAAATAGTTTCTAAACTCTCCCTTATATCAGGTACCCATAATTCTGGCCATTATTTTGAGATCTAGTGGCTTATTACTTGAAAAATGGGTCCATTCTGAGAATACAATAATAACAAATACCGCCATTTCTCTCCCAGTGCAAATTAATTACTCTCTGCAGGTGTACCTCTATTTATTCAATAAACTAATTTCAGCATAGTCTGTAAATATTTATAGAATGGTTCATAATTTAAATGCTGAGAACCTGCTGGAAATATTTTTTGTAAAGTTAATATAATTTTTTAAAACTAATTTATATATTTTAAGTGGGGAATTTGGAGTCATTTATACCATGTTTGTTTTTCTTAGGGCATCATTTCCATGTGTCTAAAGCATTTAGCTTTGTGTCTTGGCTGTTCTCACACACACTGATTAGAGATAAGAAAGAATTAGTGATTGGATTAGACCTGGGGAAATAGATCAAAGAGACGGAGCACCTGAGCTTGCTATTTAGCCGTGTGCAAAGCCCACACTAACTCTTGTCTGATGAATACTCTAGGACTGGGTGTCTCATTGAAAAGTGATGACTGAATTCTACCACTTATTGAAGCTTGCATTTAGAAATCTGCCCATCATGTGCCTTTATTTAGTGGTGCTAAGTGGAAACAATTAAATCCTGTCTCTGGTCATTATTTAATATTTAACATTCAGAAGAGCAACATCCTTTTCCAGTGCTACTTCAGGAAAAGTACAGAAGTTAATCAGGTCTAACAAAATGAACCACACAGTAACTCCTAAATGATAAAATATAAGCAATATTTAGTTCATGAGATCAATTAATTTTCAGAGCCCATAGTATTTTGGCCTTCTAGTATATTTTGTATAACAAATGGGCCTTATAAACAAATCAATGAAAAAAAGTCACTTGCAGGAGGATCTAAGATGGCTGAATAGGAACAGCTCCGTAGTGCAGTTGTCAGCGAGAACAGCACCGAGGGTGAGTGAACACCACATTTCCAAACAAGTTTTCACTGCCCACAGATGGGGAGATTCGGCCCCAAAAAGGATCACGAGTTTTTAGTGTGGCAGTTTCAGCTGGTGCCAGGTCAGCGCACAGAAACTCACACAAGTCTGGGTGGCCATTTCAACTGGCCATTTCAACTGGAGCCAGGTGATCTGGCTTGATGGGTACCACCCCCACAAAACAAGCAATCTGAAACACTCTGGATTGAGAGTTTCGCAGCAAGTGCAGCTGGACCCAGGATGGTCCAGCTCAGTGAGGGAAACGGCGACCACCACTACCAAGGCAGTCCACCACTACCAAGGCAGTTCATACAGCAGCTGGGCAGAGCCTGTGGCAGCTCAGCAACACCTCTACTGGCAGACTGTGAGTAGACTACTCTGTGCAGGGCAGGGCATCTATGAAAAAAGGCAGCAGCACGATAGGAACTTAGAAATCTGATCTTCCTAGGACAGAGCACCTGGGAAAAGAGGCGGTTATAAGTTCTGCTGCAGCAGACTTAAACGTACCTGCCCAGCAGCTCTGCATGGAACAACGGAACTCCCAGCACAGCACCTGAGCTCCTATAAGGGACAGACTGTCTCCTCAAGCAACTCCCTGACCCCCATCTACCCTAAGAGACACCTCATAAAGGAAATCTCAGGCCAACATCTGGTGGGTACCCTTCTGGGACAAGGATAGCAGAGGAAGAAACCGGTGGCAACTCTTGCTGTTCTGCAGCCCCCATGGGTCATCCCCAGGTGAGCGAAGTCTGGAGTGGACCTCCAGTGGTCCTGCAACAGAGGGGCCTGACTGGTAGAAGGAAAACTAAGAAGCAGAAATAAATAACTTCAACATCAACAAAAAGGACATCCACTCAGAGACCCCATCCGAAAGTCACCAACTACAAAGACCACAGAAAAATAAAGCTACTAAGATGGGAAGGAACCAGTGCAAAACGGAAGAAAACATCAAAAACCAGAACACCTCTCCTCCTCCAAGGGATCACAACTCTTCACCAGCTAGGGATCAAAGATGGATGGAGAATGAATTAGCTGAATTGACAGAAACAGGCTTCAGACGGTGGGTAATAACAAACTTCTTAGAGCTAAAAGAACATGGGCTAGCCCAATGCAAAGAAACTAAGAACCTAGAAAAAAGGTTAGATGCGATGCTGACTAGAATAAACAGTTTGGAGAAGAATATAAAGACTTGATGGAGCTGAAAAACACAACATAAGAACTTTGTGAAGCATACACAAGTTACAGTAGCCGAATAGACCAAGCAGAAGAAAAGATATCGGAGATTAAAGATCTACTCAATGAAATTAAATGAGAAGGCAAGAATAGAGAAAAAAGAGCGAAAAGAAATGAACACAGCCTCCAAGAAATATGGGATTATGTGAAAAGACCTAATCTACGTTTGATAGGTATACCTGAATGTGACAGAGAGAATGAATCCAAGCTGGAAAACACTCTTCAGGATATTATCCGGGAGAATTTCACCAACCTAGCAAGGCAGGCCAACATTTAAGTCCAGGAAATACAAAGAACACCACAAAGATACTCCTCAAGAAGAGCAACCCCAAGGCACATAATCATCAGATTCACCAGCGTTGAAATGAAGGAAAAATGTGAAGGGCAGCCAGAGAGAAAGGTCGGGTTACCCACAAAGGAAATTCCATCAAACTCACAGCGTATCTCTCAGCAGAAAAGCCAGAAGAGAGTGGGGGCCAATATTCAACATCCTTAAGGAAAAGAACTTTCAACCTAGAAATTCATATCCAGCCAAACTAAGCTTCATAAGCGAAGGAGAAAGAAAATCCTTTATGGACAAGCAATTGCTGAGAGATTTTGTCACCACCAGACCTGCCTTACAAGAGCTCCTGAAAGAAGCACTAAACAAGGAAAGGAACAACCAGTACCAGCCAATCCAAAAACATACCAAATGGTAAAGATCATCGACACAATGGAGAAAATGTGTCAACTAATAGACAAAACATCCAGCTAGCATCAAAATGGCAGGATCAAATTCACACATAACAATATTAACCTTAAATGTAAATGGACTAAATACCCCAATAAAAAGACACAGACTGGCAAATTGGATAAAAAGTCAAGGCCCATCGGTGTGCTGTACTCAGGAAAGCCATCTCACATGCAGGGACACACTTAGGCTCAAAATAAAGGGATGGAGGAAGATTTATCAAGCAAATGGAGAGCAAAAAAAGCAGGAGTTGCAATCCTAGTCTGATAAAATGGACTTTAAACCAACAAAGATCAAAAGAGACAAAGAAGGGCATTACATAATGGTAAAAGGATCAATGCATCAAGAAGAGCTAATGATCCTAAATATATATGCACCCAA
>CAUYQU010037494.1:0-11925 GCA_963574635.1 Cheracebus regulus
AGCCTTGTTCTCTTGCTGATGAGGAGCTGTGATCCCCGGTAGGAGGAGAGGCATTCTGATTTCGGGTGTTCTCAGCCTTTTTGCACTGGTTTCTTCCCATTTTTGTGGATTTATCCACCTGTTGTCTTTGTAATTGCTGACTTTCGGATTGGGTCTCTGAGTGGACGTCCGGCTTGTTGGTGATGAAGTTTTTTCTGTTTCTTAGTTTTCCTTTGGGGGGGCGCCCCTTCCTACAGAGCTGGGCCTTCCCGGGTTCAGCTGTGCTTGTTCTCAGTCCTCAGCGCTTCCAATTGCTGTTCTCCTTGTGGGGATGGGACTGGCCGAGCCCAACTAAAAGGGCATCCAGTCCTGTACACTCTGCACCAAGAAGTGCCGCGCCGGCCAAAAGAGTCGCGCTGGCGACCCGTGTGGCTCCTTCGCCGGGAATCTCCCAGTCTGTGGGCATCAAAAATTCGTCTGCAATTGCAGCATCTGCTTGCTCTCTGCGCTTTCACTGGGAGCTACAATCCTGAGCTGCTGGTACGTGGCCATCTTGTATCTCTTTGCTTAGTATTCTTCAGGCAAGTCTTGTTGGAGCAATTCTTGGACAGCCCGAACTTTACCAGCTTCACAGGAGAACTCAGATGAAGTCCACACCTCATCCACACTGGTTTCCTTTGGAGAGCTGAAACCATTGAGAGCTAGTTTTCATAGCACCAAAATGACAAGTGCAAGTTCAGTAGATCAGTGTTTATCATCCAAGTGTCATATTGTGCCCCAGGAGACATTTGACAATGATGCGGTGTTACTGGCATCTAGTAGGCAGAAGTCAGAGATGCTGCTTAACATCTTACAACAGGACAGTTGCCACAGAAAACATTATCCAGACCTAAATGCCAGTAATGCCAAGGTTGAGAAGTCTTGCAGGAGAGAATCCTGAATGTCAGAACCAGGGAAGCAAAATCTGTCAGTGGGCTTAGAGAAGAAGCAAAGCCAGAGTCAGAACACAGGTAGATTCTGGAGAACTGGAAGTGAGGACCAAAACCAGGAGAATAGTGGAGAAACCAAGACCATGGCTGCGATCCAAGTTGCGATACTTGAAGCTCCCTTTGCTTGTGTGATGGAGGACTGGGCTTGCCTCATTTCTAGGCACGGAGTTGGAGCTTGTAATAATCGTGGCACATGGGCAGTGCTTTGGGAATGTAGCTGACCACTGCATGGGTGCTAACTAGCCCAGGGGTCTTAAAGAATTTGTGTGGGCCTTGAGGATCCACTACAGCCATTAAATAGTTATAGATTTGAATCTAGGACATCACTGTATACTACCACCAGTTTTACCTGTTCTAGGAATCCTAACGGCTTGATTTAATTTATGGATTTTTGTTTTGTTTATTTTCAGTAAAGCATCATGTTAGTGTATTATGGAGGGAAGTGAATTCATGGTTGGTGCTTCTCTCTCTTTTTTTTTTGGAGATGGAGTCTCACTCTGTCGCCCAGGCTAGAGTGCAGTAGGGTGATCTCAGCTCACTGCGACCTCTGCCTCCCGGGTTCAAGCGATTTTCCTGTCTCAGCCTCCCGAGTAGCTGGGATTACAGGCACATGCCACCATGCCTGGCTAATTTTTTGTGATTTTAGTAGAGACAGGGTTTCACCGTGTTAGCCAGGATGCTCTCAACCTGCTGACCTCTTGATCCACCCGCCTCAGCCTCCCAAAGTGCTGGGATTACAGGCGTGAGCCACCATGCCTGGACATTCATCTTGATATCTCTTAGTAGGATCATGAGGCAGTGTGGCAGGAAGAAAAAATTGTATTTAGTTAAAAAAAAAATAAAGAAAAGAAAAAAGAGACTCTGCCTTTTAAGGGAGGAAGAGCATGACTATCAGAAGTGAATGGTTCTTTGATGGAGTAAAATGCTTTGATGAGACTATGTGGTTGATGAAGATGCCTCTGTCTTGCTTTTTTGCCTACTTCTAGGGATAGATTTGTAAGGGCAAGTGAGAGAGCTCAACTGCCTCAACTTAGAGAATAACGATTTTGACTGTTTGTGGGCAGCCCACGAATGAGGGCTTGAAGCACCAACCATGAATTCACTTCCCTCCATAATACACTAACATGATGCTTTAAATTAGGCACATTCTGTCTATGAAGGAGTGGTTGTGAAGAAACCACTTCTGTTATCCCTAAAAGCCTCAGTAAACATTCTCTACACCGTAACAGCTTGGGGATAGTTGTACGGGAAGAGGGAGGGAGGCTGAGTGGGGTTCAGAAGCAGCAGGAAACAAAGGTGACCCGCAGGAGGTAAGCCCTGCTCCAGCCACTCCTCTTTCCCATTCCTACTCTCTGAGGCACTAGAAAGGTCACAGAACATCTCACAGTACATGAGATGGGAGCTTGAGCCATTTTATTTGGATAATAAAAGAAAATGTGCCCTCATCAAACTAGAGGGTGTTTGGGACATCTGATTGACAGAACAGAGTCAAGGGGAAATACTATCAAGCAATGGTGACATCCACCAGCTTTGCATAGTGGGCCCCGGCTTGTCCTGTGACTTTCTCAAGGTCTTTTGGTGACACATGCAGCTTGAAGCTTTTGTGAGGGGCTGGAGTCTAATCCCTTCTTGCTCAGCTTGACTGCAGGAGAGGAAGGGAGATATGACAGGAGTTGGCTTTGACTGAGGTGGTGTAGCCTGGGGTTGCAAGGGCTGTTGCCAAGGCTCTCTGGTGGCGTCACATGATTCAGGAGTTGGGTGAATTTTCTGTCGTCTTTCGAAGTCTGTTGCCTGAAGATCTCTTGGTTTTGTTGCATTGCAAAGATCATGTCAGCTATGTCTCGTTGCCATCCTGAGAGTGCCCGGCTGCCAGCCCAAGAGCTCTTAAAAGAGGCTGCTTGCCAAAGGTGACAAGTTGAAGACGCCAAGGCGTTTGCTGCAGTCATTTTTCTTGCCCAATCTTTATCATCTTCCATTAGTCAGGAGTATTAATGGACAGTCCTGGAGTGTCCAAAGGGAAGCAATTCATCTTTTTCCCAATCCTACCAAGGGTGTTTCTATGTAGTTGTTGAAATAATAATGTTTGTGCATTATTGCTGTTCTCTGGGTACCATAAAGTTCTTCCTCTCCTGGATCTTTGCTCACCAAATCGACCCTAACACTTTCTCTTCAGTCTCTTTCTCTTGACTTTCCCCTAGATCCTGCCTCTAGACCTTCACTCAGCTGGTTCCTCCTCATTGCCTCCATCTAAGTTCAAATGTTTCCTCTTTGGACAGTCTGGAGTTTTGCTCCCTCTCCTGTCTGCCACTCTGTAGTAGTTTCCCCCCACCCCCTCCCCTTAAAATAGTGCCTATCACTACCTGTATTGGTTTGTTTAATGGCTCGGTGTCTTAGTCGCTTGTGTTGCTACAAAGGAATACCTGGGGTTGGGTAAATTATAAAGAGAAGAGATTTGTTTGGCTCGTGATTCTACAGGCTGTACGTGAAGCATGGCCAGCATCTGCTTCTGGTGAGGGCTTCAGGAAGCTTCCACTTTTGGCGGAAGGTGAAGAGGAGCAGCATTACGTGGTGAGGGGAACCAACAGAGAGGAGGTTCTAGGCTTTCTCTTAGCACCCAGATCTTGCCTGAACTAATAGAGTAAGAACTCACTCATAGGGATGGCACCAAATCATTCATGCGGGATCTACCCCCATGGTCCAAAACCTCCACTAGGCCCTCACCTCCAATACTGGGGATCAAATTTCAACATGAGATTTGCAGGGGACAAATACCCAAACTATATCACCTGCTTATTATCTTTCTCCCCATACTAGAATATAAGCTCAAGAAAGACCAGGATTGCATCCAACATGCTCACCATCGTATCCCCCAATGCACAACTGTGCCCTGCACATAATAGGTTCTCAAGAAATAGTCATGTAATAAGTGAATAGCTGAATGAATGAATGACTAAGTGAAACTTCTCTTTATAACAAATAAATGTAACAGTCCTTTCTAAGCTGTCATCCTCCTCATTGTCCCTGGTGGGTTCCCACCACACCCAGAACTACTGTTCACCTTTCCATGCATATGAGGCCCTACCTAATCAGGTGCTGGTCTTACCTTTCTATCTCCTACCACTTTTCGCCTTGCTCCAGGAACTCCACTGTCTTTTCTGTTATAGGAACGTGCCAAGGTTATTCTTCATGGTCTAGAGCACAAGCTCTGAACCTAGCTGAATCTGTTTTTGAACTCCAGTTTCGCTTATTGCTAGCTGTGTGATATTGGGAAATTCTTTATATTCTCTAACCCTTACCTCCCTCATCTGTAAAATAGAAGTAATGATAGTTCCTATCTCATAGGTAACAACTACATGGGGCAGCACACTCAAGGAATTAAGGAAGTTTCAGTGATTGCCCACTTTATAAAGACAGTGTTGAGGCAGTGCAGTGGTTTGGGAGCCAGGAACAGCATGTGGGCTGGAGTGTGGCTGTAGGACAGGAAGTCAAAGACACGGATTCAGGGTGGAGTAGAAAGTCCTGGAACGTCATCCTGGGAACTTGAGATTTTAGTCTATAGTTCTCTTGTTATTAACTATTTAGGGTGTTGGATCTCTGAAGTGAATAGAAGAATTCCCCTCAGCCCCAAAGGTTATATCCATCTAGAATCTCAGCATGTGATTTCATTTGAAAATAGTGCCTTTGCAGATATAATTTAGGTAAAACTGGAGATGAGATCATACTGGATTAGGATGGGCTCTAAATTTAATGAAAATGTCTTTATAAAAAACAGGAAAGCCGGGCACGGTGGCTCACACTTGTAATCCCAGCACTTTGGGAGACCGAGGTGGGCGAATCACCTGAGGTCGGGAGTTCAAGACTAGCCTGACCAACAATGGAGAAACCCCATCTCTACTAAAAATACAAAATTAGCCAGGCGTGGTGGCGCATGCCTGTAATCCCAGATACTCTGGAGGCTGAGGCGGGAGAATCGCTTGAATCCCAGAGGCAGAGGTTGCAGTGAGCCAAGATCATGCCATTGCACTCCAGCCTGGACAACAAGAGCGAAACTCTGTCTCAAAAAAAAAAAAAAAAAAAAAAAAAGGAAAAGAAAAGAAAAAACAGGAAAGAATGCATAGAGACACAAGGAAGAAAGTCATGTTAAGATGGATGCAGAGATTGGAGGGAGGCAGCCACCAGTAGCTGGAAGGAAATGAAGGATTCTCTCCTAGAATCTTGAGAGAGAATGTGGTCCTGTCAACACCTTGATTTTGGACTTGCTTATCGCCTGTATACTCTTACTTTGGATACAATTTTATCCAAACTTGGCTAAACAGTTTCTCAGCCTACAGAAAATTTAAAATGGAGAAGGTTCAATTTGATTCTTACAGATACAAAGCAAGAAAATGGTGGGAACATTGAAGGAGGCCAAGAAAACCTATAAAAAGCAAAAATATGAAGTCAACATTGTGGTAGCTTTAAGATGTTTGGTGTAGCTGCAGGCACCCTGTACAGGTGAAAATCCCTAAAGGGATCCCTATATCACAGTGTAGTGTGATCATTTGACGTTCGTGATCATCTAGAGACATACAGAGCAGGTGAATCTATGTTCTGTATATTCTGCCTAAGGCAGAGAAATGTTTAGCTCCCTTTCAAATAGTTCCATAATTTTTTCTAAAAACGTTTGCTTGAAAACTGTAAGCTTCCTATATCTGGAGCATTTCACTTTAAATATCTGGATAAATATGTTATCTTCTTACTTAGACATTTCTTGTGTTTAGGGATTGTCATCTAAATTCTTCTTAATCCTTATAGCTGCTAACACTTCCTGCAGAGCGAAACCATCATAATGTGAAATAAAGACCTATTGATTTGAGTTACCTTTACTTGTAAAATCTTCTGAGTGTTTTAACTTCATTCATTTAATCTTTCAGCTTTTACAGTTTCAAGAGTTTATGTCACCATTAGAAGAATTCAACTGTACCTCCAAGTGACAGCAGTTGCTCTGGTTGGGTGGGTGATCTCAGAAGGCTTTAGAATGATTTGTCTGTGAGGGAAGTAAGACACTTTCAGAGCTTGACTTTAGAAGGTGTGAACTGGCCAAATAATGAACCCCAGGGCTAATGCTGCTATAGCAGTGGGAAGGAGGTGATGGGTTTTCAGTTTGGCTCAAACATCAATACCCTTCTCGTAGTGGGAGGAACAGAGCCCCTCCTTTACCTGTCCAATAGAAAGAATGTGATGGCGAGACAATGGAAGAGGCAAAGTGAATACAGAGGTAAGACAGAATTCAGGTAGGAGAGCCAGGGCATCACTCAGCCGTTCCTGACGTAGGTAACAGGCAACTAGAAAGAGGCAGGAAGGAAGTGAAGTCTCCATAAAGATGTTTCTAAAGTGAGCTTGAAGTATTTGGAGACAATTCAGTGTTACAAAAAATCTGCAGATCTCTGGATAAAGAAGCAGAGATTCCAGCATGGGACCAATGGAGCCTCAAAGATGGGAAGAAGACAGACAAGACCGGGGCAGAACACATCTCTTCGTTTCTCTTGGCCCTCCTGGATAAGGACTGCATCAGTCCTTCCTGTGGAAGGACAGGCCATCGGCTCTGGAACACTGTATGTACCTTCCTGTATGTACTGCTAGCTGTGTGCTGCTGGGAAAATGCCTGATCCTGTCTACCCCCTACTTCCCTCATCTGTAAAATGGAAATAATGATAGTACCTGCCTATCTGATAGGTGGCAACTACAAGGGGGCAGCATACTGAAGAAATTAAGGAAGTTTCAATGAATGTCAGCTTCATGCACACAGTGTTCATAAAGGCAGCTCAGTGCAGTGGTTTGGGAGCCAGGAGCAGCACGTGGGCCAGTGTGCCTGCAGATGAGGTCAGAAATGTTGCTAATAATGGAGATTAAATAATGCAGTTTTCATTACTGACCTTGGAATCATTCGTTCATTCATTCATTCATTCACAGAACGTGTTTTGCCAACTTACTAAAACACTAAATTAAAGAATCCCAGTTTTGTTTATTATAGATATTAAGACTTAGTGGACCCAAAGTTATTGACATTCAGAGTAGACAAACATCAGGTGTGCAGTGCCTCTGTGCCAAGCGTCCTTCACCTAGATGTGCATGGATCATATTTGGGAGGAATGAGGAGTTCCTGGAAATATATGGAATTCAGTGTAGTTGCACATGTGCACTTTCATGGCCAGACAATCAATAGCTTTCACTATGTTTTCCAGGATCTGTGATCCTAATAGGGATAAACAATGCAACCTTTTAGAGTACTCTCGTGAAATTTTATTACTGCTATAATACATAAATAATACAATGTTGAAGTTGTCAAAAATGCATATGAACAAAAAGAAAAATTATTAATGCAAAGACTGATATGTAGCTATTTCTTCAGATTTTAAATATTAAAAACATTATATATGTAGAAAAATGTGTGCACACAACTAAAATACACATTTAATATATATACAGTTATGCAGTGCTTAACAAAAGGGATATGTTCTGATAAATGTGTCATTAGGTGATTTCATCACTGTGCAATTGTCAGGGTACAGCATTTACACAAACCTAGATGGCATATATATAGTTTATGAACATTTATTCACATGGAAAACCAACTGTTTAGCACCATTACTGAATATCAATCCTTTCCCCTACTTGATCTGCAATGCCAGTATCAACTGCCATATATCAGGTTTCTATAGGTGCTCCATAATAATCTAATGGGACCAACATCATACACGCAGTCTGCTGCTGGTTGAAATGTCATTATGTAGCTCATGACGTGTTATATGTACTATATATTCTTAGAACAGAATAATGGTAGACAACAAAATATTGGTGAATTGTTTTTCTGTTTTGAAAATCATGCATGCCTTTTCTTATAAATAAGTACACATTTACGTAATCATCCTTAACAGCTGTATAGTAATAAATATATAATAATTTACTGAAGCATTTAAGATTTTTCTGGATTTGCCCCTATTATAAATGGCACCGAGATGTGCAATACTTTTTGCCCACTTACCGAATTATTTGTAAGGACAGATTCCAGGAGTAGCCTTCCTAAGCCACTTTTTAGGTCTTTCGATGTTTTACCCAGTTGCTTTTTAAAACATTTTATATCAATTTATACCTCAAGGATAGTGTAGGATGGTGCCTTCTGCCTCTTTTCCATCACTTAGCCAAAATTGGGTATGATCATACTTTTTATCTCTGTTAATAAGGTATTCATTTCAATTTATTTCAATTTCAAGTCCTGTTGAGCTATGGGTTGGAATTGCATTATATATGTGAATTAGCCAAATTAAACGTATTTCAACATTTTTGTTGCTATTTTTATATTCTGAGAATTGTATTTCATTAATGTTGTTGGCATCTTAGGGCACTCATCTTTTTTCACTTGTAAGAATTTTTTATATATGAATCCTGCAGCATATGCTACAAATAAATTTTTTGGTTTGGTTTGTGGTCCACCAAATATCTGTAGAACGAAAATTGTAACCTTTTACATAGCCAGACCTTTAAACTGTTTCATTTAAGTGTTGCTCTTTCATGTTATATTTAACTAGGTATGAGATTATATAAATATTCATCAGTGTTTTCTTCTAGAGACTTCATAGTTTCATTTTGACACTTTATCTTATTTCTATTTTTATATCACTCAACACTTTTTTTTAGGTTGTGCATGGTAAGAAATGGTCCCCACATTTCAGGGGCTTATAATAATCATTAATTACTTCTCACTCACTTTACATGGTGGCTTTGGTTAGCTTTGGTGCTATTCCAGGTGTGCCTCATTCTGGGACCTAGATGGAAAAGGAAACCTCTACTCTGGGCTCCTGGAAGAGGGACAAAGAACAACAGTAGGAGCATGCAATGGCATATAGAACTTTTACTATATTATGGTTTTTGTCACTTCTATTCATATTTCGTTGGCCAAATCAAGCCACATCACTAAGCCTGATGTCAGTGAGGCATGGAAGTGTAATCTCATGGGAAAGGCAGCTCATAATGCAGAACTAAGTACAATCTACCTTATTTTTAGAGTAGGGTCTAACTTTATAGTTTTCCAATTACTTAGCTAATTGCTTCAACACTATTTTTTAATAACCCGATTTTTTACACTACTCTGTAATACCACTTTTATTCCATATCATATTCCAATAGGTCCTTCTTCCTGTTCCTAAACTTTCGGTTGGGTTTCACCAAGCACTAGGATTATGAGTGCTTTTTAAGTCAGATAGGGTAAGGCCACTTTATTTCCCTTCATTTAAAAAGAGTTTTGGGGCCGGGAGCAGTGGCTTATGCCTGTAATCCCAGCACTTTGGGAGGCCAAGGCAAGTGGATCACTTGAGGTCAGGAGTTTGAGACCACCCTGGCCAACATGGCAAAACCCTGTCTCTACAAAAAATGCAAAAATTAGCTGGGCATGGTGGTACCTGGCTGAGGCACGAGAATCACTTGAACCTGGGAGGTAGAGGTTGTAGTGAGATGAGATCATGCCACTGCACTCCAGCCTGGATGACAAAGTGAGACTCTGTCTCTGAATAAATAAATAAATAAAAATAAAAAGAGTTTGGGTATTCTCTAGTTACTATTCTAGTTGAATTTTTGAAAACCTTTATTCATTCCAAAAAAAAAAAGAAGTTCCATTGAGCTTTGGGTTGGAATTGCATTATATATGTGGATTAATTTGAAAATAACTGATTTGTTTGCGATGTTGTCATTTTATCCATGAACATAGTATGCCACTTTATTTGTGCTGGTCTGTTTTTGATTTTTCTTAGAGTTTTGTAGATTTTTAAGAGCATGTTTTAAACTTCAAATTTATTTTTTCAAGAAATATTTTAGTTTTTCATACTTTTGCAAAGTTAGTTTCCCCATGATTCTTTATAAGTAGTTGTAAGTAGTATGTGGAAAAGCTGTTGTCTTGTTTCATAATTATTTTCTAGTTTGATAATTTTCTGGACTAGTTTATTTATTTTAATAGTTTTTTTTGGCTGATTCTCTTTTATTTTTGAAGCTGAGTGTTTATACATATTATTTTAGTTTACATATTATTTCTTTTCCTAACTTACTGCACTAACCAAAAATTCTAAGAAAATATTGAAAAATATTGGTTTTTTCATTCACCATTTTCTTACAAGAGTAAGAAAGATTTTAGAGGGAGTGGGAATCTTACTGACATTTATGAACCATTCTTCTAACCCTAGCACTGTAGGATTGTTCAAGCAAGAATACAGTTGAATTTATCAAAGGCTTTTCTTTTTGTCCTTCAAGCTCTCCACAGGATTTTTTTTTCTTGTTTCTATTATTAAATTATACTGATGATTTTATAATATTGAACTATCCTTGCATGTCTAAAAATAATGCTGGCTGGACACAGTGATATTCTTTGAACATGCAGTTATATTTAACTTGCTATAATTATTTGGATGACTTTTTATATCTATATTTAAATTTTAATTTGTCTTCAAATTTTTCAGGGGTATTTTTGTCAGCTTTTTCTGTGATATCGGAGTTATATTGATTTTATTAAATTAATTAGAGAATCTCTTTTTTAAAATAACATTTTAGAAGAGTTTGAAGGCTATAGGAATTAATTTCTTTCTTAAAAGTATTCAATTGGTCCTAAAATATGTTGTGGAAAACATTTTTTTCTTATACTTCTTACATGGCTGTTCAGATTTTTGAGTTTTTGAGTCAAATTATTAATAAATGATATTGAAGCAATTAGTTAAATTGACTCTTCTTGCATCAATTTTAGCTATTTATAATTTCCAGCAAAATTTGCCCATTAGTCAAGATTTAAAAATTGATTGAAAGCCTCTAAGGTATCTGGTACCATTTGAAATATTTCAGAAGTTGTAAATTAAAAACAATATTGAAATTTCAATTTACAAGATTTTAAGGATAGGAACAAAGGCAGAGCAAAGGTGTCAACTCCGTCTGCTACCAACAGATGGCGATAGCAGTCACTTTCTATTACTTTAGATTTAAGAACAAATGGACTTTGAAAGTATTCCAGAACCTGATCTCTTTAGGAGACTTTTTACTGTTCCTAACATTATGCAATTGCCTTGCTTCTCTGTTCCCTCTCTCCCTCTTTCTTTCCTCCATCTCTCCCTTCCTTCCTTCCTTCCTCCTCTTCATCCTCCCTCTTTTTCTCCTTCCCTTTCTTTCTCTTGTCAGGACTTGGAATGTGTTAGTCTTTTCAAAAAATTAGAGTTTGGATTTGTTTTTTGATTTATGTTTGTTAATTCCCAATTTTTAAATTTAATGTCCTTTTCTAGCTTTTTAAAAAGTGCTTAGTTTATTTTCAATATTATTTAATAATGAAAGCATTTAACTTTGTAAATGACTCACTGAATAACACCTTGACTGTATTCCATTGATTTTGATATAATCTACTTTTACTATAATTAACATCTAATGTCATTGCAATTTTGTTATCTTCTTTTTTTTATTGCATTTTAGGTTTTGGGGTACATGTGAAGAACATGCAAGATTGTTGCATAGGTACACACATGGCAGTATGATTTGCTGCCTTCCTCCTCATCACCTATATCTGGCATTTCTCCCCATGCTATCTCTCCCCAACTCCCCACCCCCCGCTGTCCCTCCCCTGTTTCCCCCCGACAAACCCCAGTGTGTGATGCTCCCCTCCCTGTGTCCATGTGTTCTCATTGTTCAACACCCGCCTATGAGTGAGAACATTCGGTGTTTGATTTTCTGTTCTTGCATCAGTTTGTTGAGAATGATGGTTTCCAGGTTCATCCATGTCCCTACAAAGGACACAAACGCATCGTTTTTGATGGCTGCATAATATTCCATGGTGTATATGTGCCACATTTTCCCTGTCCAGTCTATCATCGATGGGCATTTGGGTTGGTTCCAGGTCTTTGCTATTGTAAACAGTGCTGCAATGAACATTCGTGTGCATGTGTCCTTATAGTAG
>CAUYQU010037496.1:0-10489 GCA_963574635.1 Cheracebus regulus
TTTTGTTAAAACAAATATTTTATAATTTTTGTAATCTTTTCAAGAGATAGGGTCATTCTATGTTGCCCAGGCTGTAGTGCTAGAGTGCAGTGGCTATTCACAGGCACCATTGTTTCACACTACAACCTACAACTCCTGGGCTCAAGTGATCTTCCTGCCTCCGCATCTGGAGTAGCTGGGACTACAGTGTGTGCCACTGCACTCAGTTTTTGTAATTTTCCAATAGTTGAAAACTGGTCAAACCTTAGACAAATTTCTTAAAATAAATCAAGCATAGTTGAACTATTTTTTCCTTACCAATTCTATCATTGATACACCTTGTCATTACTGGATTCACTTTGAGATCCCCAGACTCCTACTACGAGTCAAGTCTCATGTTGATGTTACCTATCTGGGTTACCCAGAGTGTTCTTGTCTTCTTGAAAGAAAGAATTTGCCCAAAAGACCAATTAGTAAAGCAGGTAAAAGTTTTACTGGGGAAGTAAAAGTACACTTCAAGACAGGAGTGGGTTGACCCTGCTGAAAACATTCCTGGACATTCTACATTTGATCTTCCATGGTCTGGCTTCCTTCCTTGCCCAGTTCTCACCAAAGCTTGGGGGATCCTCCCTTACTGTGGTTAATGCACATGCACTGGACACAGTGATCAACAGAAATCCACCCTACCAACTTGGTCAGGTAGAGAACCTTACTTGGTATTGGGAGATTTTAGTTTCTAAAAAAATAAGTATGAGAGGTATCAACAATGGTGATGTTTGTGTTACAGTGTGCAGCGTTGAGAGAACCCACACGAGTTCCAGAATCTCTGGTAGTAGTGATGCATAGGGGTACCTGGCTGATGAGGGTGATGGGGGAAAACAAGGGGTCTAAAATAGTGTAACTGTTAAGAGCCTGAAAGTCCCTTCACTTTGTTAGGTACTGTATGCATCTCTGGGAAGGTTGGGTAAAGAGAGTGCCCAGTGATAGGTGAAGCTAAATTGGGCTTGAGTAGTTGCCTATTCTTGTATCATAGCTGGGTAGGCTATTCCTGCCCTGAAAGGAGAGAGTTCACGCATAGCCAATAGGTTGAGGCATAGGAAGATTTGGTGAACTTTAGTAGTTGTTGAGCTGCTTGTGGAGTTTTTTGATATGGTTGTGGACTGTTGGGGCCTATGAGGGTGATTTTAACTAAAAGCATTAGTGAGCATAGAGCATTTGGCTGCATGGTCCCAAAGAGAACAGATTAGAGTCAAATCAAGAGGTCTGTTGATTATGGAAAAAGAAGCTGGTAACTCAGTGAGTATTAGAGAGAACACCACCTAGATTATGGCTTTGAGATTTAAATCCAGGTAGGGAAGAACAGACCTTTTCCTGGAGGGGGTGTTGGTTCACAGTAGTAAACCTGCAAGGAGTATTATGACTCATGGTATAATAGGCCAAAGCATTACTAATTTACTTATCTTTATCCATTGGCTTTGCTTGAGAGGAGTTTGAGACCCTGGAGGTGCAGGTGTCCGATGGGACCTTCACGACTTCCTCTGCCAGAGATGAGTCATACAGCTTTACGTTAAGAGTAGTGGAGCCACATGGTGATCCCTGGCATCATAACTGCTGTAGGAAGGGCAAAACAGTGTTAAGAACCTCTCCAAATAAGACTCAGTAGACAGTTTGAAGTGCCATCCTTCCAGCTCTTGATGATAACTAGAGTACTGTACTTGGTGGGTATAAAATTTGGTCAGAGTTTTCAGGGTGTGAAAATGTCTTTTGGCCTAGTTTTTGAGCCCCCAGCTGAAACTGGGATAGGGAAGTCACATAATTAGTAAGTTGGCAAGTTTCAGTATCCAATAGGAAAGCAAAGAACGGGTCTTTCACATTATAACCTGAAAGAACTGAGTTTAAATTAGAGATGGGTATGTTTCTCAGCCTTAGTAGAGCAATACGTAGTAGCTCTGGTCAAGGCTTTGAGGTTTCCTGGCATAATTTTTCCAGGGTTTACTTGAGAGTTTGGTTAATATTTATCAACCATTCCAGAGGGTTGTGGATGCCTGGAGGAATGTAGAAAGTGATTCCCAAGGCCTGAGAAACAAGTTCAGTAACGTGTGAGGTGAAGGATGTACTACCACCACCTTGCAGTGACCTGGGATGCCAAATCGGGATATGACCTCCTTGAGGAGGGCCTTTACTATCTCCACTGCTTTTTACATTCACATGGACTAAGTTTCTATTCAACATATACCTGGGAAGGTGTCTAAAAGACCAGAAGATATTTATACCCTTGACAGGCACAAAGTGAGGTGAAGTCAAACTGCCTTTCCTCCATAGCATAAGTGCCCCTCCATTGGAATGGCTGAAAAAGCAAAGGAGGTTTGGCTCCTCATGGGATGTTTAATGTGCAAAGGGCACAGGCCCTGGAAAACTTGTTCAATAGTCTTCAAAAGATTTTTTTTCTCCCAAAGAGCCTTTTGCACACTATTGAAAGCTTTTTCTTGCCAAAGTGGCAGGAGTCATGCAAAGCATAGCTAACTTCCCACTGAACATTTTAAGGCAGGTGTAGGACCTCTCCCAATTGATACCAGCCTCTGGAGCCTCGTGTTCCTGTGCCCATTCCTATTCCTCTGGTGAGTACAGGGGCTAATGGCTTTGGATCCTCAGTGGGAGGATAAATAAAAGAAGGCTGAGGATGCTCTTCTGGGAAATTTCCTAGGTCATTTATAGGAGAATTATCCACTGAGGGGCTCATAAGAGCCAAAGTGGCAGGGTCCAGTTTGTATTTTTGGCAGAGATTTTGGTCCTCTTTTAGAGCCATAAAGGCCTGGACGTAGGGTACCTCTGACCATTTACGTTGTCATCTGCAAAGCGGGTCCAACTGCAAGAGGGTATTAAAATGAAGGCTACCATTTTCTAGCCAGCCTTCCTATAGTCGCAGAGCTTTGTATTGAGGCCATGTACAATTACAAAAGAAAGCTAACATCTTTTTCTTTAATGTCTGGGGATCAAACTTGTCCTAACTTTTGAGAATGCATCCAAGGGGAGAGTCCTACAGTGTGGAATGTTGAATGTCCATCTGAAAAACAGAGAGAAGTAAAGGCCAGGGGAGAGTGAACATCCTTGCTCTCTGTCCATTCTCAACCATTGTGAAAGGGGGAGAGCATCCTCTCCATCCCTTTCCCACAGTAGGCCAGGCATCCCTAGCCTGTGAGGAACTTCAGACTTCATGCACCCTTACTGGATGCTCCCACCCAAGCCGTGACCTCTTTCCCTCATTTGGTCTGTTGACCGCCCCCCCCCCCACCTCACCCAGGACTATAGGTCTCACAGCTAATTATAGATGACTGTGTCCAATTATAATTTTGTAGCCTTCTGTAATAATCCTCTGCATACAGTAAAATCATGTCAAGGACAGTGAGGAAGGCCAGAGACAAGAGGGAAGTTGATTGGTAAATCCCTGAGAATTCAGTGATAAGAACAAGGAGAGAAGATTGGGTAATTAGCTATATCCAGGTGACCCCTAGACCAAGACCATAGCACCTGAAATTTACCTAAATTTCATTTGGAGGTGGAATTACAGCAGAGAAGATGGTGACAGAGCATTCTAAAAGCCACTGTACTGGGGCCTATCTGGGAAGAGAGAGGACAAAGGAGGTGGCATTGGCAAGTAAGAAAGAGATGCCATAATGTCATGGGCAGTGGGACCAACTGTGAAGAAAGATAGGGTGGTGAGTCCCCAAAAGTCAGTTGTGAGAATGTGGAAGTAATCAGAAGCCTTAGGGTGTCCGACAAGAAGAAAGCATTCTGTGCCTGGAGGGGCTCTGTGGGGCACTGGGTGGAAGTGCTAGCTGAGCACACAAAGCAGAGATGCCAGGGAGCTGGATCGGCATGCTCAGTGTTCTCACAGACTTTGCTGGATAGGAGCAGACATGTGATAGGAGACAGCAGGGAGCACAGCCCTTACCTCATGTCAGGATGCGAGTCACGGCACCAAGAGATGTTGCCAAGCCTGGAGTTCCAGAAAGTGTCCTCAATTCTTGTCTTCTTGCAAGAAAGAATTCAGCCAAAAGACCAATTAGTAAATCCAGCCAAAAAAAAAAAAAATTATTGCAGAAGTGACAGCATGCTTTAAGACAAGAGTGGGCTGACTTGGCTGGGAGCAGCCCCAAGACATTCTGCTTTTGACCTTTTCTCTCACTTTCTTTAGGTTCCTGCCTTTATTCTTACCCAGTCTGCACCCAGGCTTGGGAGACCCTTCCTTACTTTTGGCTAATGCACATGTGCAGAACCCAGTGATCACAATAAATTCTACCCAATGGTGGCATTGCTCATTACTGCCACCCAGGAAGGTGGTACAGCCATCGCGTTTGTATTCATTGTGTCCATGCAGCTCTTAAGAATTCCCCTTTTGCCTTTCCCCTTCTTTATCAGAATGCAGTTAACACATTCTGACAGTTCAACCACAGAATGAGTGATTACTCATCATCTTAAGAGTCATTCTGGGGTGTTCCTTCCCACATAGCTACCTTTCTTCCTGCCTGCTCATATCTGTCTGACTACCTACTCTAACAGTTAAATTGAAAGGCTCTTGTTCAATTGAAATTTGTAACACTGAAAGGGTCATGTCCCAGGGAGATGGGAACCCTGTGCAGTTTTACATGGAATTCTGGATTCTGTTTGCTCACATTTGCTATTTAACTATTCTTTATATTATTGCCATTTTAGCCATAAATCATTCAAGTGATGGTAAGACAGACATAAGTGAACTTCACTTTATAAATTCAAACATTGCTTTAAGTATTTAAACACTGCTGTATAATTGCACAGTAACAGGCACATTTTACAACAAATGGTATTAAAATGTTATAAAAGGATATACTCATGTAAGAAAATCAGAAAACTTTAAACTGAAAAACAGAAAAAATATTATTTAGTATTACAGGTTCATATAATTCATCAAAAGTATTTATCTTGCATTCCTTTACATAATAATCACACATATGTGGTTAAGTGTTTGAATACTAATTATTTACATATGATTAGAAGTGGGAAACTTGAGATGCTACAGAAAAAACTTTAAAAATATTATGAACCCAAACCAAACTAAAATCAATTACAAAGCAAGCCAATGCATCTCAAAGTATACGTTCAGTTGTTAGGCAATAAAATTCCATTTCCAAAATCCAACTTAAATGCAATTTTTACACAAATGTAAAACGTGCTGCTTTAGTTACATTTATTGAATAAAGTTGACAAATGAGTATCTCTTGACAATGAGAGCCTCAAGGACTTAAGAAAAAAAAAAAACTGTTAAGTTTGTTTCCTCTCCTTAAAAACACAGGTAATTATGATCTTTATTTAAAATGCATAAGTCAATTAGACAACTCAATACTTTGCCAAAAAATACAAGAATTATATCAGAAGTCTGAAAAGAAAAAGAAAACGATGCTACAGCTAACCTTTGACAAGTCATTTTCCATTCTGTTATCTGAAGACAATAAGCTTGAGGTAGAAATCCTTAAGGTTTCTCTTGGAATATGTATTCTGTTGAGACCTAAATTTTCATTAAGATTTCCATTGCATGCTGACTCCAGGGCTGGCCTTGCAGTATGAAAAGTAAAAAAAGATTTGCTCTGCTCTTTTTCTTGAAGAAGTCTGGTAGTGACATCTACTAGAATTTTTTTACGTCTGTGAAGATTGCAAAAGACAGATACTGAGTATTTTGTTTTTTAAAAAAATTGTGTCTAAATGACTTTCATTGTTTAAAAAGTAACCATGAGTCAATAAAAGATACTACAAACCATGTTTTAACTCTGAAAATGTATGAGGGCATGTGTACTGTTTACATTCTGAGAGTTCAACCATAGAATGAGTGATCACCCAGCATCTTAAGAGTCATTATGGGGCATTCCTTCCACATAGCTACCTTTCCTCCTGCCTGCTCATATCTGATTAACTGCCTACTCTAACAGTTGGATTGAAAGGTTCTTGTTTAATTGAACCTTGGAACATGGAAAGGATCATATCCAAGGAATAATTTAAAAATTGTTCTAAAGAAGCACATGTATTTCTAGAGGATTTCTAACAAACAAGTAATTCAAACAAAGTAGGGAGAAAAGAGCAAAAGCTATTAATGATGTATGGATTAACAGGTCATGTTTGTTGCCTTCTGAAATGGCTATACTTAGAAGATATCTTAAGAATGCCATTAGAAATACTTGTGTTTAGGCCTGGCACAGTGGCTCACATCTGTAATCCCAAAGCTTTGGGAGGCTGAGAAGGGAGAATTGCTTGAGGTCAGGAGTTCAAAACCAGCCTGGCCAACATATGAAACCCTGTCTCTACTAAAAATACAAAAAAATCAACCAGGCATGGTGGCAGATGCCTGTAATCCCAGCTACTCAGGAGGCTGAGGCAGAAGAATCATCACTTGAACCTGGGAGGCGGAGGTTGCAGTGAGCCAAGATTGTACCACTGCATTCCAGCCTGGGTGACAAGAGTGAAACTGTTTAAAAAAAAATTTTTTTTTAAGTAAATAAATACTTGTATTTAAAGGATAACTATATGAAAAGATAAACATGTTAATTTGCTTGACTAGAATAACCATTTGACTATATATATATACTAAAACATCATGTGGTACTCCATAAATATATATGAGTACCAAAATATACCCAAAAATATAAATTCAAAAATATTTTACTCCAGTAAAATAAAACTAGAAATACTTGTATTTAGTAAGCCAGTTACAGAAAAAAAAGATCTATCAAAGGCATTTTCAAGCATTTCTTTTCACCACCCTTGTACATTTCACCCATTATCTGAGAAAAAATAAGCATTTGGCACTGAGGAATCATTCAGAGCAAAAACTCTCTGGGGAGGAGACAGCTGAGATCAAAGAAAAATCAGTCATCTCCAAAGGCAATTTACTCCCAAAATTGTGACCAAAGCCTCAGAAGCAGGGCTTGCCCTTTTGGTCCATCTCAAAAAAAGAAATACACAAAAAAGAAAACACACACACACACACACACACACACACACACACACACACACACACACACACACACACACACACACACACACACGGGAGTAAGATGAACTGTCCTGGATTAACTTTTTTTTTGTTGTTGTTTTTTTCTGAGATGGAGTCTCACTCTGTCGCCCAGGCTGGAGTGTAGCGGCACAATCTCTGCTCACTGCAATGTTCACTTCCCAGGTTCAAGTGATTTGCCTGCCTCAATCTCCTAAGTAGTTGGGATTACAGGACCACACCACCATGCCTGGCTAATTTTTGTATTTTCAGTAGAGACGGGGTTTCACCATGTTAGTCAGGCTGGTCTTGAACTCCTGACCTCAGGTGATCCACCTGTGGATTAACATTTCAAAGGTATGTTCATTTACTAACATCATTTTCCAAAATTGTCTTACCTAGTTAGCTTTCACTCCCACCTAATCTCATGAAACTGTCTCACTAAAAATTATGCTTTTGAGGCAAAGTAAAGGCTTCATTTATTTTCTATGATTCTGTGTTTTGACTTACTTTCTTAGTTCATCTGATATAGATTCTCTCCGTTTTACTTGTTCTAGATACAGTTTCTTATATGTTTCCAATTCTGTTGTATTGTAGTCTGCCTGTGAAATTTTTGCTTTGTAGATTTCAAATTCCAGATCTTTAATTCTAAGTTCCATCTGACTTTTCATGGAAGCATTGTTTTCCTCTATTAACCTCTGTAACTTTTCTTGAGATATTTTCTGTGTCTAAAACAAATTGAAAGGGTACATTTAAAAAATAATTATAACCTGAACAATTACTGTGTATTTGTTTTTCTGTTTGTTTGGGGTCAGTGATCTAGAGAGCATTTTTAAGTATGTGAAAAAAGAAATCGAAGGTTAATATATTTATTATCAGTATCAGCTAAATTAATAATTTAATCTGAATTGTAATAAAATGAAATGCTGACAATAGCACTCATGAAATGTAACACTCCAAAGAATAATAAAATGAATTTAATTTCTGAAAAACTGAACAACAAAACTTAAGAATAATTCAAGAGTAGACTCAGGGGAAGATAGCCCAAAGGAAGCTTCTCCAGAGTGCAGCTACCACCGAGTGAGACACAACCAGAGTGATATCCACATCTCTGAGTGAGGTACTGGCTTGTTTTAAAGGGACTGGTTGATCAGCGGGATTAACCCCCAAAAAAGGCAGTGAAGGCAGCCCAAAGGCATCCAGCCAAGGCAAGGCGGGGCACTACCCTACCTGGAGAATATATCAGGCACGGAGGATGGGGGGGCATCACCTCCTTGGTTCTCTGAATCAGATACAGCAATTCACTCCAAGACTTTAGCAGCATACAAACCCAGGAAAACACTGCCTTGCTGAGAACCACCTGGGGTCACAGGCCTGGGCTGCAGGCCGGCAGCCCTGGCCAGACTGGTGCCTTGTTAGCACAGACCAGGGCAGAGCTTTGGACTAATACTGAGAAAGCTCACAAAAAGGAACTGCCCATCCCACAGAAGGGAGAGTTGAAAGCAGGGAGGGGAATACGACCAGACAGCCTCTCCCCTACAAGATTCAGCCACCGGAGTCCTTCTCCCGGGAGAGTTTTGCAGTTAACACATCCTCCACCCAGGAACAGCCAGCTCAGCAGAGCAAAAGAGCCTGCTATTGGGAAGGCAGGGCTAACCCCAGCATTCTCAAGTATGGAAACCAGGCAAAGAATGGAAACCAGGCAACGAATAAAGAGCAGCCTGGGCTGAGACCAAGGCAGCCCAGCAGTGTTTCCACAGGCAGACAATGGACAGACTGTCTCAAGTGGCACACTGACACCTGCATTTTAAAAAAAAGCCTCATACAGGAGAAATAACCCCAACTTTAACAGAAAGCACATCCACTCAGAGAAGATGGTAAGAAACCAGCACAAAAAGGATGAAAACATCAAAGTTCAGAACACCTCTCCTCCCCAGAGAGATCACAGTGACTCACCAACATGGCAACAAAGCAGGTCAGAAAATGATTTTGATGAGCTGACAGAAGCAGGCTTCAGAAGATGGATAATAACAAACTTCTCTGAACTAAAAGAACATATTTTAACCCAATGCAAAGAAACTAAGAACCCTGAAAAAAGATTAGATGAAATGCTAACTAGAACAACCAGCCTAGAAAAGAACATAAATGATTTGATGGAGCTGAAAAACATAGCACAAGAACTTCATGAATCATACACAAGTTTCAATAGCCAAATCGATCAATCAGAAGAAAGGATATCAGAGATCAAAGATCAACTCAACGAAATAAAAAGAGAAGGCAAGAAGAGAGAAAAAAAAGAGTGAAAAGAAATGAACAAAGACTCCAAGAAATATGGGATTATGTGAAAAAACCTAATCTATGCTTGATCGGTGTACCTGAAGAAGACAGGGAAAATGAATCCAAGCTGGAAAACACTCTTCAAAATATTATCCAGGAGAACTTCCCCAACCTAATAAAGTAGGCCAACATTCAAGTACAGGAAATACAAAGAACACCACAGAGATACTTCTCAAAAAGAGCAACCCCAAGGCACACAGTTGTCAGATTCACCAGGGATGAAATGAAGGGGAAAATGCTAAGGGCAGCCAGAGAGAAAGTTCGGGTCACCCACAAAGGAAAGCCCATCAGACTCACAGCAGATCTCTCAGCAGAAACCCTACAAGCCAGAGGAGAGTGGGGCCAATATTCAACATCGTTAAAGAAAAGAACATTCAATCCAGAATCTCATATCCAGCCAAACTGAGCTTCATAAGTGAAGGAGAAATAAAATCCTTTATGGACAAGCAATTACTGAGAGATTTATCACCACCAGGCCTGCCCTACGAGAGCTCCTGAAGGAAGCACTAAACACAGAAAAAAATATCGAGTACCAGCCACTGCAAAAACGAACCAAATGGTAAAGACCAATGACGCAATGAGAAAACTGTGTTGACCAATGGGAAAAACAAACAACCAGCAACAAAATGGCAGGATCAAATTCACATATAATAATATTAACATTAAATGTAAATGGCCTAAATACAACAATCAAAAGACACAGATGGGTAAACTGGATAAAAGGTCAAAACCCATCAGTGTGCTGTATTCAAAAGACCCATCTCACATGCAAAGACAAAAATAGACTCAAAATAAAGGGATGGTAGAAGATCTACCAAGAAAATGGAGAGAGAGAGAAAAAAAAGCAGGGGTTGCAATTTTCGTCTCGGATAAAATCAACTTCAACAAAGATCAGAAGAGACAAAAAACACTACATAATGGTGAAAGGATCAATACAACATGAAGAGATAACTATCCTAAATATATATGTACCCAATACAGGAGCACCCAGATACATAAAGCAAGTTCTAAATGACCTATAAAGAGACTTAGACTCCCGCACAATAATAGTGGGAGATTTTAACACTCCACTGTCAACATTAGACAGATCAATGAAACAGAAAATCAAAAAGGATATACAGGATTTGAACACAGAACTGGAACAAGCTGACCTAA
>CAUYQU010037497.1:0-54006 GCA_963574635.1 Cheracebus regulus
GGGGGGGAGATAGCATGGGGAGAAATGGCAGATATAGGTGAAGGGGAGGAAGGCAACAAATTACACTGCCACGTGTGTACCTATGCAACAATATTGTATGTTCTTCACATGTACCCCAAAACCTAAAATGCAATAAAAAAATTTTAAAAAAAAAGGATAATTATAACTGCTTTACCTCTTTTGACATTTATTTGGTTCTGATCAAATGTGATTAAAAGGACAATGTGGAGTAGTTTCTAAACACTGCCCCATCTACTAAGAACTGGCTTATAGAAAAACATATGAGCATGTATAAGTAGGCATGTGACTTGCTTTGACCAATGAAATGGGAGCAGAGATAAAGATGCCCTCTCAGGCAGAAACCAGAGCATAGAATGAAGAGAATGCAGAGCTAATCCCCACGTGCCCTTTCATACAAGCAAGATGTAAACGTCTTTTTGCTTTAAGTCATTACATGCAATATGAGCAAGAAACAAACCTTTGGTGCTTGAATCCACTGCAATTTTGGAATTGTTTCTTACCACAACTGCATCCAGCATCTCTGGATTACATTCACTTTGCCCTATTTCTGTTGGAAATTGCCTCTGTATCTTTTGCACATTTAGGGGAAAAAAAAATACATCTTTTTATTAGTGACTTGCTTTAGACATTTATTTTTCTTTCATATACATTCTAATCGTATTCCTTTTATTGTCTACCTCGATTTGTTTTGTAATACTCAGCTTTTTAATTCACAGAATAACATGCTTTTAAGGTTATTTTGAACAGTTAATGTTTCACTTTATTAACAATTTCTTGGTATATGTCATGAGAATGCTACATGATTCTGATTTTTAAAAATTACTTAGTTTTTCATACAAGCATAATTACAGTTAACGTATTAGGTCATTTTCACATTGTTATAAATAAATACCTGAGGCTGGGTAATTTATAAAGAAATGAGATTGTCAGGCACAGAGGCTCATGTCTCTATTCCTAGCATTTGGGGAGGCTGAGGCAGAAGGGCAGAAGGATTGCTTGAATCTAGGAGTTTGAGAACAACCTAGGCAGAGTATTGAGACTCCATCTCTACAGAACATTTTAAAAATTAGCTGTGCATTGTGATGTAGGCCTGTGGTCTTAGCTGCTCAGGAAGCTGTGATGCGTGGAGACTGTGATCATACCACTGCACTGGAGTCTGGATGACAGAGTAAAACTGTGTCTCAATAAAAGAAAAAAAGAAGAAAAAAAAAAGAAAAGAGATTTAATAGGTTTACAGTTCTGCAGGCTGTACAAGTATGGAACCAACATCTGTTCCACTTCTGGTGAGGGCCTCAGGTGAAGCAGGAGCAGGCATGTCACATAAAGCAGGGGCAAGAGAGAGAGTGGGGAGGTGCAGGTACACTTTTGAACAACCAGATCTTGTGAGAATTCAGCCACTATCTCAAAAGTCATTCATGAGGAATCCACTCCCGTGACCCAAACACCTCCCATCAGGCTCTACCTCCAATATTGCGAATTGTATTTCAATAAGAGATTTAGAGGGGTAAATATCAAAATATTAGTTAATAAAAAATCACCACTTTGTCTCTGAAATGCCAATTTTGTTATATACGTTATTTTACTAAACTGTTCAAATGGCTTTTCATGTTATTAGGGGATCAGTAAAAAAGGTTTTAATTATTATAGCTTTAAGATATGTTTTAATTAGAGAGAGAGAAGGTATTCTCATTAGCAGTCTTCTTTTAAGTTTATAATTCTTATCCACTTGTCTTATCACAACAAATTCAGAATTATTTTATTGAGAATTATTTAGCTGAGTCACACAAAAAGATATTGCTGAGATTCTATTTCAATGACTTTTGCACTCATAAATTAGCTTGGAAAATTAACATATTTGCTAGGCTTATGCTTTCCACTTTGAATGGAAAAATATCTACAAATTTTCTCCTGATTTTCTAGCATTTTCCAAGCAAATATTTATAAAATTATCTAAGGATGAAAATATTTTTCCTCTTTTCCAATAGTTACAATTTTAATTTATTTTATTCTGTTTATTGTACTGATTACATTAAGAATAATAATAAATAATATGACAGAAATGCGTACCATTATCCTGTTCTTGAGTTTATGGGAATGGTGCAAAGGTTACCCTGCTTGTATACTGCTGGCTATTAGCAAGAAAACGTATTAGTTTAATCATGATGATGTATTTTTATTTTACTAGAATTTTTATTGGGAATGGATGTTTGTTTTACCTAAAGATTTTAGAATTTTATTAAAATTATCCAATAATTTTTCCATTATATTTTTATTGTGATTATATAAATAAATATATTTCATTTAATCCATCCTGGCTCTCCTTAAACACACCCTCTGTCTTTGTAATAGCTTTTTCGTTTTTTCATTCTTCTTAGCTCTTCCTTTTCCTCCTTTTTAAAAATTTCCTTTTTTTTATAAATTCAGTTTAGTAGCATTTCATTTAGGATTATTGTGCCTAAATTTATACAAATAAATCAATCAAGGTCTGGTCTAGAAAATAGAAACGATATCAGATCATTTTTAAAAGATAATTTTACACAGGAAATTGGTAATTCCAGCACTGGAGAGCAAACCAAGAGAAAAAAATAGTCCAAAAAGGAGCATAGAGATAACACAGAGATAGCAACTGAACAAGCTGCTATCTCAGCTTGGACAGAAGGAGCAAAGGGAAGACATGGGTATTATGAGAACCTAGAATGTAGCAGGAGAGGCCCAACAGAGCTGGGTTCTAGACCTCCGAGGACGTATTGTTTGTACCTCAGTAACTTGAAGAAGGTCCCTTAATGAGCTGAAACTCTGGTGCAAGATTGAAACTGTTTCTGGGAGGCTTTAAACAAAATCAAATAAAAACACTAGATTTTAAATTAACTCTGGGGTGAAAATCTTGGTGGGATGATGCTGACAGAGACAGCAAGCAAAACGGTAAATAAAGCATGTTCATTTCCCCTCTTCCCTTTTTGTTTTCTTCTTTTGATACCTTTTATTGTTGAAAATTGACAAGCAGCAGCCAACAGAAAAGAAAGGCAGTGTTTGGCGGCCCAGCTCCAACAATGGAAAAGTGCATAGAAAGGTGGCTTTGAAGCTGAGAATCAACAGCTCAATAGATGATCCAGTGGAGCTGGTTTCTAATTTCTATTTAAATATTGTTAGTACGGTATCATATTTTCTTTGCTCTGGAATAGTTACATAACATAAGAATTTTCTATCCATTGAAACTTTCAATGCAATTTGAATAAACTCTGAGATCAGAGCCATTTTGGAGAGAATTTCAGGTGGTTCATTTGATTTTAGCCATGCTTACTAGCATGTTTAATTTTCTACCTTTGTATAATCCTTGGCTACTTGCTGAGACATTTTGGAATAGCTTTGTTTCTGCTCTCTCCTGTTTCTTCTACTTTGGTGAAACACTGTCACATAATACCTGGTGTGTATTGATAATTTAGAATTTTGAGATAAAATACTAGCTTAGAGCATAGGAATGTTTTATAATGCAATAACAAATACATAACTATAAAGATGTAAACATGCATGGCAACATACTCATACATTGACAAAAAATCACATATCGAATAACATAATCTTAATGTAAATACACTTTTCTCAAATACATATGAAATTTTAGAACAGGCCTGATTTAATATTTGAATTAAGTGGACTTGATGGATCACTAAATCATAAAAGGCAGTTTAAATATGATTGCCCTAAATGGGTTTCTCTCTCTCTTTCTAGCAAGAGCTTAAGAAGCTTGCTTAAGCTGCGTACCTTGACGTGAGGTCCAATATATTTCTACCTTTGAGGAAAACCAGACTTTGTTTAGTCACTGTCATTTATCACTGGACTTGAATAGGGGCGATTATGAGATAAAAGAAGCATAAGAAAATTTTGAGAATAATTAGTTTTCTTTTTTCATCTCTCTTTTTTTTTTTTTTTTGATACATGATGTCCCTCTGCCATGCAGGCTGGCATTCAGTGGCGTGATGATGGCTCACTGCAAGCCCAACCTCCGAAACTCAAACAATACTCCCACCTCAGCCTTCTGAGTAGCTGCAACTACAGGTGCATATCACTACTCTTGGCTAGTTTTTGAGTATTTTTGCAGAGACGGATTTTCTCCCATGTTGCTCAGACTGGTCTCGAACTGCTGGGCTCAAGCTATTCACCTGCTTCAGCCTCCCAAAGTGTTGGGATTACAGGCATAAGCCACTGCACCCAGCCTCATAGATTTTTAATGTTCCAAGTCCCCTGTGGGGCTCTTTCCTTCACAGATCATTTGGGCTGCCTTGCCTAGAGATTCCAGGCCAAGCTGTCTTTGAAGAAATATCTCCTTTTTAGTTAGTAGCTTTCTTTTTTCAAGCTTTTGGATGTTTGTTATACAATGGTACATATCTTCAAATCTCCAATATGAAGCTAATGTTAGTGGTGTTAAACATTCTAGTGTTTAGACTCTGATATATTTAATTCCTCTTAGTCTCAGGTGCATTTTCTGAGCATACCAGAAAGTAAAAATGTGTTTACCTTTTTGAAGAAGAGTGTAAAAATATATTTATGTATTATTCTCTTTTTCCAAACCCATCCTGCTTTACAACATGGAATGCTGTTTAAAATATTATTTTATCATAATAAATAGCAACCTAAAATTAAAACATCAAATTGGTTTAGATATATAAAATATGAGTTTTAGAGAGATAAATGTAGAATATAAAAGGAAGTATTTTTATATTTTATATTATTAATCCTTACAAAAGTGGGGGAAAATGCTTTTAAACCATTAAATGTCAAGAGAGGAACTTTAGTTTTACTGATAGTGTTCTGAGAAGAAAATTTTGCTCTTGACCCTGTCTTTTGCAATCAAAATATAGAATTATTTTTTAATCTGAGAGCATTTTCCCTTATCTACCAATAGAATTATTCTTTTCTTCTGTCTCTACTAGTAGCATTCCAAAAACGTGACTAACCACAAAGCAAATCTCCCAATGCATGTGTCAAAACAATGTGATACATGCCTGAGTGCAATACCAGAAACAAAGCTCTGGTGATGTTTCAAAGCAACACTTAATTAAGTTGTTGTTCATGCAGTAAATACAACATCAGACTCTGGGGGCCATCATTCTGAACTAAGGGACAACACAGCTTCATAGACTCTGATAACAGGGCATGCTTCAAGCAGAGTAAAAATACTCATCCAAAAGAGAAAGTAGATATTTTAGCAGATTATCTAAAAAAAACCCTAGTTTTATAAACCTGTTTTATTATAGAGGCAGGAATAGCAAATGGAAAAGTGATTGTGATAATCAATAAAGATATCAAGCTTAGCAAAATAATAATATGGAAAAAATAATTGCATTTGTAGTTTAAAAGATTAAGGGAAAGTTGTGTTGAAATTATAATTAGGATGGACATAATCTTATTTCTTTTTTTTAAGTCAACTTTAACACTTTAAGATAGGAGGATATCAGACTGATATAGTTATATGCAGTCAGAGCATATAAAGAGGAAAGAAAATTATAGTAAAAATGACTTGAAGAATGAACTATACTATTTTTATAATACAAATGGTTCCTGATTGCTGATGTTTAGTTATCATTTATTTTAAACAATATTTTGCTAGTTTCTTTAAAATTAAGACAACAGAAACTCAAGGTCCATGATATTATAAGAAAGACTTTCCTAAGTGATAGATGTCTTACCTCTTAATTAGTAAATAAAAATTGATTTACAAATCAATTTAGGAGCATGTATGATGACATTTAGGGACATTTATCTTTATAGTCTACCCTTGACCATACTAATTATTTTATAATTGCAAAATTTGATTGTAATTATGAATTTTATTATAGAAATAACACTTGTTTAACAGCAACCTCTAGGTCCATAATAAATAAGTGATTATGCACATAAAGTATGATTTTAATCCTATAGAGTATTTCTTCTATAAGTTGTAGAAAAGTGTTCTGGAAGTTGAGTTAATGATATAGTACATATGCTAGCTAACAACTTCCTGAAAATATAAATTTTCTAGTTTACTTATACAACAGGACAGAAATGAGATTTGGCAGGGTCAGGGATGAGATCAGGAGAATACAAAACATACATTGACTAAAAGCCAGGAATAATATGAAGGAATAGGAAAAAGAAATGGGAGATCCACATAAATAAGTATATCAGCTTGTCATAGATATTGGATTTGGCTCTCCCAACCGGCAATCCACCTTCATTCAATTTAGAGATATTAAAGCTGAAAACACCTTTTCCCAACCCTCTTAGAAACAGGGTCTAGATGCAAGTAAAGTTTCCTAATTAGTTGCACACATATAAAGCTTAAAAGGCGGAGGTGAAGCTGAAAGTCTCTCCTGCTGCTGCATCCTCTTCTAGCAAGATGACGAGACATAAGAAAGCATTGATGATCAGACTCAGCAGCCTAACAGCTAGTTCCCATCTCTCTGGGCAATGGAAAGCACTTTTGGCCAATCTTGGTGGCTGCAGTAGCAACAGTATCTTCTTGTACTCTGGATAGAAGGTATTGCTTTTGACCATTATTAGAATGATGGCCTGCTCACTGTGGCACCTCCAGGACTTCTAAGGAATCAGTAAGCTTCTAGTTCACAACATTAAATTCATTCCTGGTTGACATAATCAGAGAGGTTTCTGTTTTCTGCACTAAAAATTGAGTTATAGGTATAATGTTTAAAGAGTTAGAGTGTTAATAATGATTAGGAAAAAAGTAGGAAAAAGGTAATAAAGGAAGCTAAAAAGAAGAAAAGGGGGAAGAAATGAAATTTGTTATTGATTACTGATCACCTGTAATATACTGGCAACTGTCATTGCCACTTTCACATGTGGTCTTAATTGCCTGGATGACAGATGTGATCTTATAAACAATAAAAATAATAAATCAATCAATATTCCACTGTCCATTACATTTATAGGTTCAGGTTAGATAATAGTGGAAGCACATTTTGTACAACAGCTATCCTGTCATTCTCAAAATACACACTTAGAAACAGCTAGAGCAAGTATAATATTATTAGAAGCACACAAAACTTGCAAAACATTAGGGTACCTTACACATGTATAAGCTTAAAAATTTTATTGTTATTAATCCAGAAATATTCTGACATTGTATAATGACTGCTTTGGTATCTTCATGAAGGATGAAATACCAAAAATTTCCTCCATCGAAAGTTTGAGTTTTTGTTTGCTAATGCCCTAAGGAAATGCTGGTATACTTATTAATCTAGAACTACTCTCAAATCCTCACCTCCACTTCGATGTCACTCCAGTCTAGTGGAGACCACTTTTTCATCTCAATGACAGCCACCTTAGGGACTCGTGCTTCCTGAGGTAAAGCACTCTCATGAATGAGCCAGTTTACAGTGTGAGACAGATAATCCGGGTTGCCTTTTTAATGGTTCTCCTTGTTCTTATTGTTTCTAGTTTTATTCAAGTCTAGAGCTCCATCCGGTGAACCTACAAATTTTAGTAACCTCCTGAATTTAGACAAATTCCGTTTCGTTTGGTGAGCATCTCCCTTTATATTATTGAGTCTACTCTACTTTAACATTTGTATAGGCTGACCAAAATGGCCACTGCTGCCCATTATCCTTTTATATCCATTCTCTGTAGGGAGTCTCCAGTGCCAGGCTCTGAATAAATATCCTGAAAACCATTCTTGTGCCTATTATTATGCCCCGTCCATTGGAAACAGCTGTTTTTCAGAGTTAATTAGAAATGACACAGCCATTCTCCTTTCTCTGAACCCTAAAATGAAATCCTTGGCTTTGTCACCAGCGACAGCCAGCTTGTCTATATCTGGTGCCCATCTTCACCCACAACCCCATATTCTTCTGTTCTAGTAGTAATAAGTAATACATATGCTACTCTAAAACAAAATAAAGAATAATTGATACCAAAATAGGAATCAAGTTATAAAATATTTATAATATCCAATTCTATTTTCCCAAAGTTGTTTTATTTGGTACTTTACTTCATTAAACAAAGAATCTTACCTGTAGAATGTAAGTTCTATAGAGATACTCTAACAATTACTTTATCTTCAGCTCTCAATGGAATCCTTCAAAAAGTAGCACTCATATACTAGTTTTTATATGAATAGACAAAAAAGAATGAATGAATTTGACTTCACTTAAAAATAGTTATTAATATCAGTGTATGTTGAGTATCATTTACTATTTATCACTGACTTTTCTGGTTAGAGGCATACATTTAGTTTTTCCACAAAAAATGTAAAGTTGCTATTTAATCCTGCAAAATGTATGATGCAGTCAGCTAATTGAAACCATTGATCACTTTAAATATTCTCAGTTCAAACAAAAATAATCCAAAAGAAAGCAAAGTATTCTCAGTGTCTATAAAAAGGAAATCTGGTCCAAATCAAAGAAATAAGAATGCTTCTAATAAAATGAGGCAATAAGACTACTGAGCATATTTATTACCAGTAGATTAGCTTTCACTTCCTCCAAAAGCCCATGTATTTCTCACTAACTTTACAGCTCAACTGGTGAACCATTTCCTATTGCACAGGAAATGTAACCTAATTTGAGGTTTTTTGCTTAAGTAACAGGCGATAATGTGGTTTTGTTGCCAAAAAATATATCTCCAAATTGGACACAAATGCCTTCTGGATTATTCATAGTTTGGATAATCCATGTTGCTGCACTCTGATAGTTGAGAATTATCTGTAATACATTCCAAAAATATGATAATTACTTAAAATAAAAATAAATCTTTTCTATACTTGCAAGCATAATTTTGATATTTATACTCTGGATATTTATAATGTAACATCTGTCTAAAATGTTATGTGCTATTTAAGTTAACTATGGTGGGTTGAATAAATTAGCAGAAAGAATTTTATTAAACTATAGTAATAAAAAACAAATATCTTTAAAAACAAAAACGTAGGTAGTATAAACTGGTTTCACATTACATATACCTTTGAAATGATATTACATAAAGATATATTTATTACTTTTTTCTTAAGCACACCTCACTGAAAAATTCTTGATCTCTGTGAATAGTTTAACATATTACTTTAATCCTTTCTTACCAAATAAATTGCATTCACCTAATATTTGCTTGTCTCCTTGCATGAAACAGCAACTCTGATATTTGATTAAATGCACAATTAATGAATAAAATTAACCCACTCCTGATTCTCTTAGGCTTCCAATACACTCTCTTCATTTCCAATGTTCTATTTCCTGAAAATGAATCTCATGTTACGTTTAAAATTAAAATCCTTTCTACTGCTTTCCTGGCAAAATCCAAACTTCTTTGGTGGCTACTAAGAGTGTGATTTGCCACTGCCCACATTTACAGATTAATCTTTAAATAGTTCTTAAATTGTCCTACATCATAAAGCCAAATTGCTGAGATTCATTCAAGGTGGCTGGCAAAATATTAAGGGAAATATTAGGGAAAATTGTAAGATTATAGTCTCAAATCTTTTGGAAGGCCAAAAGGTTATTATTAACAGGCTGAAGGCAACTTGTTCTTAATTTAGAGCATTAGGTCATAGGGTGAAGATTAAGGGTAATAAAAGCTCCCCAGTTAAGTCTGTTTACCCCACGTTGCTTTGTCTCTACTCTATTTGTTTACTCATGTAAACTTTGCACCAGATGGTCCTCTCAGGGGGAGGTCGAAGGGGAATTAACCTTAATGGTATTTGTTCTGGTCCCCAGAACCAACACCTTTTATCATTCGTAAAACCACCGTTTTAACCATGTAATTAACCACAAGCACGTTTACTTAAAACCTCTGTTATTAAATCTATATAGATAAGTGCAAGGGGGAACAGGAAGAAGGGGTCAGGTCGCTGCAATCGCCCTCTAAGAGCAGCTGACGACCTCCCTAGCCCACTTTATCACTGTACTCTGGTGTTTGAGTGTATTTATTCATCTACTGCTGAGTCAGGGTTGGCAGGACAGATGTCCACAGGTGGTGATCACCTCTCAGGTGGTGACCTCTATGTGGTCAATACCACACAAACAATATGACTTTTAGTTCATGATATTTATTTTTTAAATTATTTTTCTGCCTGGACTGCCTTTCTCCAGCTTGCTTAATCTTTTTGATAGTTTCAGACTCATGTAAGGTTTCACTAATGAGAAAAACTTTTCCAGATTCATCAGGCTGCTTAGCAGGCCCTCCATGTTATTCTCACATCATCTGGCACTGTCCCTTAAGTATTTATATTGTATTGTACCATAAAAGCCTCTCTGCCAAACTGAAATGGGAAATATTGAAATACAAAGGCAGATTCATTATTTGTACGTTCCCATGTTTGCACAATATCTGACACGTAGTAGGCAGTCAATGAAAATCTATTGAATGAATTCAGCAATGATTGATTGTGGAACATCACTGAATTGCCTTTTTGACTTTTTCCATTAGATCAGTTCACCCCAGGAAGAGGAGAATGGAAATATATAACTCTTGGGGACTGCAAATCCTTTCCACTTCCACTTTCTAAGTGATATCACCATCTGCACTCTTGTCCTCATTAAATTCATCCCAGATTGTGTTAGGAGGCACTCTTTTGGATACTTTTCATTGCTGTGCTGACCCTGAACTATTTTTTTATAATGTGTTTACGTATCAATGATTTTCATGTAGTATTTTTGCATCTAATATGTAGCACAGTATCTGGAACATAGTATTTTCTCAAAAAATGTCCATTTATTTATTGATCCATTTAGCAATTATGTTTACAGGCCTTCTGTCAAGTAGGAGAAATAGATAGAAAATGATCACTGACCCTGTGTTTGTAACATTACAAACTGAGATAAGCAAACAAAGAAACAACATAATCCTAGAGGTCCAATTACAAACGCATCTGACCTAAACTGGGACATAAGGTGAGTTCTCACCAAGAATATAAGCTTAAGAAAAGTGTACATGCTTATCTGTGTGTGTTAGGTGAAAGTATAGAGAGGGGAGGCCATTCCAAATAGAAGAACAAAAGTGTGCAAAGTCCAGTGGTTGAGAAGCATGACATAATTAAGGAATAAAAAGAATCCTAGTTTGATTGAATCTTAAAGAGCACATAGTGAATGGTGTGAAACCACAGGGAAGAGATGGATAGGAACAGGTCAAACCATTGGGCCTCTTCTGGGCCAAGATAAAGATATGACTTCCTTCCCTCTCTCCCTCTCTCCCTCCCTGCCTGCCTGCTTTCGTTCCTTCCTTCGTTCCTTCCTTTGTTCCTCCCTCCCTTCCTCCCTCACTTCCTCCCTTCCTTCCTTTCTCCTCCCTTCCTTCCTTTCTTTCTTAAAAACATTGAAAAGCAATTGATAGGTTTAAACAGGAGATTATATCATAATGTTTTATATTAAAAGTGACTAAATTGTGTGGAACAGAATATAGTAAGGCCTCAATAAATAAATAAATAAGAAAGAGATGAAGAGCCCCAATAAGAAATGAAGTAGCCAGTCTAGGGTGGAAATAATGCACATGGTGATAATAAAATGGATGAAATTGAAGGCAAACTCAGCAAATTTTAAGGAGATATGGGATGCTAGGGGTGAGGAAGAAAGAGTGTAAGTTAATAAGATAGATTTTGTTCTATTTTCTAGGACAGTATAGCTAGAACAATAATATAGGAATGAGTACATGAATGATATCATAAAATGGTTTTAGTGATAATAATACTATTAAAATATTTGAATAAAAATTTGAAGTTGAAGAAGCAAAATATCATATGAAGAGAGTTAACAAAAACGAATTCATGCTAAGGATTGAAAGAAACACATGAAGTACAATATTATTTTCAGAAGTCATTATAAAAGTGAAAATCCTGCTTATGTTTTTGTTTTTGAACTATGCAATGGAATGACCAAGATGAATGTGGTGATTTTAAAGCAGAGGGGAAGCGATGCAATGTTGAAAATCAGTTTATTAGGAAAGATGAAATTGAGTGATAATGGTGAATGGATTAGTCAATGAATCACTGATGCTGTTATTAAAGGAACAATAAATTATTAAGCATGAAGATAAGAAACAAGTCAGCCAGGTGTTGAAGTCATTAACATCAAGGAAAGTGGAGGAATTGTATTGATCATTTGGAAAAGATGCAAAGTGATATGACAAGACTTCAAATAAGAGGTGATAACTAAGCAGGAAGTGAGAGAGCTAAAGTTTCAGTGGGATGTGGCAGCAGAGCAGTAGTTAAATTTGTACTGCCACATACAGGCAATGTGGATAGAACTCCCTCGTCGGTTGAGTCTGGGGAAGTGGGAGATGGTAAAAGTTTCACTTTTGTGCTCTGCCAACATCTTATCTTTTATAATTGCAAATGACAGGTATACAATTCAAATTAACATTTATCAAAAGGAAGTTTATTTGCTCTCATAATTGAAAATTTACCTTTGTGCATATCTTGGTGCAGGTGTTTAAGTGATGAGTCAGTCTTTCTCTCCTAAAATAATCCTTGCTTTGTGAAAATGACAATGACAGAAAGGCTTTCACCAGATGGTGGCAAAGAAAATTTTTGGCCAGTAGAAACCTACATTGTCATTCATTCTCAAATCATTCACTGTTTTCAAATAGTACCAACAATTACGAGGAAAGCCTTCTTGGATCACATACTATCCTCAAACAAATCACTGTGCCAACGAGAGATGTTGTACTCTGGTTGGTGACACCTCACTCATGTGTCTGCTCTTTTGCTAGCATGAAAGAAGGGATGACTCCTCTAAAACGTTATAGAATGAAGTCCACTTTTCAAAAAAGGTACTATTTTGATAGGAGGAGAGAGTCCTTCAAATTCTCAAAAATATTTTTGCAAAATGTACCTCAAAATCAGCATTTCTAAGCTGAACTCATCTTTCTCTAAAAATCTGTTTCTCCTTATTTTGCTTATTCCCTAATCAATGACCATTTCATTTTTTTTCTGTTATTCAAGAAGTATTCTGAAAGTCATTCATGACTGTTTCATAAAACATAATTTGTAAATAGAAAATAATTTGAAGAAAAATATTTAGATGTAGTTAAGGCTTATGAGATAAGCAAAGAAGATTTCTGAACTATTAAAATACTGCCACAATATTAATGGTTATCTTACGTTTAGCATCCATTAAGTTCCAGAAATAGCAATTATTATAATTGTTCTTTAATCGGAAGTCATTATCACATAGTGATTTAAGATGATACAATCTGGAGTCAGCCGAAATTGGGTCTGGCTTCCTGTCTACTAAACAACATTGTTTGACATTAGACAAGTTTCTTCATATGTAAAATGGAGACAATTATAGAAATGTCTTTATAGATATAATGTAAGGATAAAATGAGATTTTGAAAATAATGCAGTTGTCTCTATATGATGTCTGGTTCATGGTATATGTTGAATAAATGAGAGATACTGTTAGGATATTATTAAACATTTCCTCTCCTTTGAGAGTTGGCCTTTTGTCATGGCTTTCAAATGGGGAGTATGTTGTTATTCTTGTTTAAGAATAGAGTGTGTTTCCAAGTGAAAGCCCTAGTGGTGTCAGGGAGGCCAGTTTCCACCTGAATGTTTAATAGTCCTCACTAATGTCTTAGATTATTTGATACAGACATCACAACAATCGAGAATGGAAACCTGCCTGGCACCTGACTGCAGACTAAACCCTCCTGGGTATTGCCTCTGTCTCAGGCTCAAAGAGGGAAGGTAAGAAAGAAAATGCTGGCCTCTTTCACAATATAAAAGTGGAAATAAAAGTCAAAAATAGAAAAAAAGAGTAGTTAAAGTCAGGTGAATATTTTTTAAATCCACCTTTAGTTTTGTGCCAGCAACTTGAACCTTACTGTTTGTGGTGATTCAAATGGCTTAACCTTACTGTCCTCCTTATCTGCCTCTCTTCCCTTTTTAATTTTAACAGTAGGGTTAATGAAGTATGTGTGGGACATTGTAATAACTAGTCAAACCCCATATGAATTGTTTAATCAATAAAGCAAATAAGTCTCTTGCAAACTATATTAGTTTTGCTTTTTTTTTCTTTAAGAAAAGTGAATGTGAGTGTTCAAAGAGTTTTAAAAGATAGCATAGATAAAGCAACCCATTGTAATTGGTCACTTTCTTCTTGTGTAATAGACCTAAATTTTAATAAAAAGATTTTTATGCTTCTGGACATGAATTAACTTTATAATATACAGTCAGCCTATCCTCAAATTATCGTGGTCCTATACCATGACAATCTATTCAGAAAAATGGAAAAAACTATATGTGTTGGATATAGATGTGACACTGGCAGAACTTTCTTTCCCCTCCAGTCACCTTTCTCTGTTGAGGGACAGTAATTAGTGTAACACAAACTTGGTCTTCTTTGCTTCTTCCCTCATTCCTTACCAGAGCAAGTGGAGTAACTCATCAAATTAATACATTTGGAAGGAGAAAGGGAGTAAATGTAATCAGCATCATCCATCTTCTTTCTCTTTGGGACTGGCCTCTTTACAGAGAGATTGCATTCTGTTCTGTGCTGGATCCTTCCCTTAGCTTATCAGGTTTTGTCAACCATGGCACCATTAACATTTTGGACTGTATAATTCTTTGTTGTGTGGGCTGTTGTGTGTGTTGCAGAATCTTTAGCATCATCCCTGGCTTGAATCTAGCAGATGCCAATAGCACTTTCTCACCTAAGACCATGAATATATTTCCATATGTTGCCAAGTGTCCCTCAGGGTTGAAGGTTGCCCCTAATTTGAACCACTGCTTTGAGGCATGCCTTCACAGAGAGGGTTGCCTGAAGTTGAATGTGTGCCTCAGTCTAATTCTACTACACATCTAAACCATATTCTACAGTAACTCTTATCAGTGGCAAAGCTGGTACTTTAACTTCCTACTGTGTCATTTTTTGTCTCTGTTAAGCACTTCAAACTTTGATGTTGGGTATTGATCTTCTACAACCTCAATTATGAAGAATGTAGTTATATTGGTTTATCCTGTTGGAAGAAACTATAAATGCAGTATAAACTTACTGATGGGAAGCTAACAGAGATAAAAATGTTAAAGGATGATCTTTACCTCCCTCTATATTAATAATTTGTATGAGGGCCACATTTGCTACTTAAGAAGACTTTATTTCTTTAGGTATGGAATCGGAAGGCAAGTTTTGAAAGAGACTGGAATATAGTCAGTGAAAGAAATATATTCTCCCAGTCTCACTTTGCCTAAAAACTATTTCTCACACAGTTGAAATTAATGGACAAGAAGGTAGGTTCCCATGTCAGACAGGCTTGAGTCATTTATAAACTCTGTAATTGCACTTAATATAAAAATTTTCTCTGATCTTCTTTTCCTACCGTCAGTGAGGCTAATATTAGTACTTCTTTCATACATGTTTAAAAAATTTTTAAGCATTACATTAGATAATATGTGTCAAGTACTTATACCAGTATCTGGCATATAGGAAGCACTAAAAAAATTACAGTTATTATTCTAATTCACACTCAAAATGATGACAGCAGGACAAGTGTCTATTCATGATGTGCTCAGGGCAGAAAGCAGAAGGATCATTGACACTGGGATCAGGAGAGATGAGAGGCACTATTTAGTACATCAGACAAGAGAGTGTAAGTCACCTGGTTGCTTAGCAAGCTTAGAAGGATAAAAGAGTTCATAAGATTGTAGCTTCAGTGCATAGAACAATAGAGTAGGAACATGTAAACTCAGAGTGGGGAAGAAGGATTTACTAGTCATTAAAGAAAAAATTCATAGAGGAACATTAACATCAGTGCTTGCCTCAGTTGGAGGTAAAACATTCTTAGCTGGTAGACAATATACTTTGGATTTAGTGAATGTAGAAGGTGTCAAATAAAGCCCTGCAGGAAGTCCACTTCTAAAGTTCTTTTTATTTCGTTAGAATATAACTGGTGAGAACGAGAGAACAGAATGACACAAAACATAACCAGTATTAGTATTAAAATATTTACTTTAACCACACAAGATTTAGAGTCTTATTGGAAATAGTGGTTAAGTAAAAATCAGGATTGCTGTATATATAGAAATTATCAATATGGAGAACACATTGTTTAATTTTCTAGTAAATGGTTTGGTTGATCTCACTTAATCAGCTAATTTTCAAAGATCCAATGAAAGAACTCCACTCAATTGCTGTTGAAATAGTAACATATGAACCCAAGTAGACACAACCAACCACATGAACACAGTGAGGGTGCTTAGAAAACAACTTATTACAATTGTGTCTGACAGCTAGCTGTATTGATTCTAGTTGCACAAGTGGTGCCTGAGCAGGCATTGTTACCAGATAACCTATTCTTACAGTAAAGTTAGAGAGACATTTTCACGTTGTGCTAAGTAGGATCAATGGTCCTTGGGGTACAGCCTTGCCCATACCTTCTTAGCTGGCAAGGCATTAATACAATGGTAGATAACAAGCAAGAAAGTAGGTGGGAATATGAAATAGAGAGTGCTAATATTCTGCTTTCTTCCTAACACCTGTGTAGAGTTTTATTTGGTCTCATGAACTCATTTGGGAAGTCTTATTGCTGGATAATAGAGAGTACGTCATAGAGAAAATGCAAAGAAAAGGAAATGACATACTTAAGAAATTTTTCTATATACTTCAGTCTTCTAAGAGTTTTCCAAGAAGAGATACCTAGAGTGACATTTTTGATTATTTACATTTCAATTTTCCCAATTATCTCTCAACTTACCTTTGGTTGTTATGCAGTTCAACACTCAGGCACAACGTTTAGGCTGTTACTACTCCCTTTGAGACTTATGAATAGAAGGAGTTCTGCACTCTATGGAAACAGGAAAGGCAACATAATTATCCTTCTCTTCTATCATAAGACTTCTATCACAATTTGAAGAATTTAAGGTATTATAGTTCAAGTTTAAACATAGTCACTTCCCTGCCATCATTTCACAAGGAAAGAATGTTAAATAAAAATTAGGTAAGATGCTAAAATTTAAATTTTATAACTTTTTTTTTGCCTTATACCTTAGTTTGAACAAAATTCTTAAAGAGATAATGCAACATGTCTGTAAGATAGAGATCATTTCTTGGTGTGTATAACAATTTCAACATTAACCATGTAAATTCACAGTTTTGAGAGAAACTGTCATATAAAAAACTGAGCTGTTTAGCTATTAGAATGTCACTGTGATGGTGTGTAAATAATAAAATATTTTTTTTAAAACCTAAAACACTGCACGTGGGTAGTAGTGTGCTGTATTTTTTAAAACACTATATAATCTTTACCAAACTGCTTCGACCTGTTTGATGGCATATTTTCTTAAGGGACTTTGCAAAAGTAAAAGTTGGGCCAGGCACAATGGCTCATGCCTGTAATCCTAGAACTTTGAAAGGCAGAAAAGGCGGGTGGATTGCTTGAACTCAGAAATTCAAAACCAGCCTGGGCAACATGGTGAAATCTTGCCTCTACTAAAATACAAAAATTTAGCCAGGCGTGGTGGCATGTGCCTGTAGGTCCAGTTACACAGAAGGCTAAAGCAGGAGGATTGCTTGAACCCGGGAGGCAGAGGTTTCAGCAAGCCGAGATTGTGCCACTGCACTCCAGCCTGGGTGACAGAGAGACACACTGTCTTGAGAAAAAAAAAAAAGTAAAAGTTCTGTGTCATTATTATAATTTTATCTACACACACTGTAAAATGGAGAAATGAAACCGAAACTGAAACTCAAATCGTGGCCTTATCTTCTTGACCTTGGGAGGTATGACACCTTGAGCTGATTTTTTTCCTAAATTTAATATTCCTTACATTGATTTCCTAAATAAAGCACACTACACCTTAAAGACATAGCTGAGCATGGTCCAGTTGCTTACAGAAGGATGGAAAAGCATCAGACATGGTGGCTCACGCCTGTCATACCAACATTTTGGGAGGCCAAGGGAGGCAGATCACCTGAGGCCAGGAGTTAAAGACTAGCCTGGTCAACATGGGGAAACTCTAAAAATACAAAACTAAAATACAAACTGCTAAAATATAAAGCTACTAAAAATACAAAAACTAGCTGAGTGTGGTGGTGCACACCTGTAATCCCAGCTACTTAGGAGGCGGAGGCTCCAGAGAATAGCTTGAACAGGGAGGCAGACGTTACAGTGAGCTGGGATCCTGCTACTGCACTATAGCCTAGGCGACACAGTGAGATTCTGTCTCAAAAAAAAAAAAAAAAAAAATATGGAAAAGCCAGCCAAGGCTGAAATCTGGGAATTTCCCTAAAGGTAACATGTTCTTTCGGAGCTCCACGGGCTTGAATAGGCAGTTTCCTTTAGCTTTTAGAATATACATTATCCAGTCCTATCCTGTGTGTTCCTTTAACACTCAGTTCCTCTAGTTTGTGTACTATCTGCCTAACTAAATTAACAGCTGGGTCTTATCCATCTTTGTGCTCATTTGGTTTCTGCTTTTATTATCCTTCAAAAAAATATTTGTGAAATAAAAGGTTGATCCATATTGGGTAGTAAAACTGGCAGGGAATCAAGCTCACGTACAGAAGCTGAAAGTAAGTCTAGTCTGGAGGATAGAGGATAACCAAAAAAAAAAAATATCTTTTGATTCATGATGCTCATTTGTTCAGTCATCCGTCTAGGCTTCTAAGCCTAGAAGCCATGCTATAAAAGCTTATCTTAATTTCACTTCTTGTTTCCAATCAGTTATGATCCTGACCATTGTACTCTGACAGATTTTTAAATCTGCTCCCTTCTTTAGCATGCCATATTATGGCCCCAGTTCATGACCTAATTTGCAATCACCAGCAAATTTGTTGCTGATTTTATTGTCGCTGATTTTACATATAGCCTTTCAATACATTAAACAAATATGTTTAGTATACATTTGGTTTTAATTGTAATACTTCTATCTGTTTTGCTACATGTAATACCACCATATCTTTTTCTTAAAAAGTGCATACTAAATTTAAACTCTGTGGCCTATACTATACTAAAGAATACAGAAGAGATGAAAACACATTTATCTCATAAAATACCTATTCTTGAAGTGCTTATACGTAAGTAGAAGAAAAAAGCTAACACATGTCAAGGACAATTGGGACACGCTGTAAGCTTTATAAATATTTGTGGAATGACTGAGTAAAGTTTAGCTTTGTAAGATAAAGATCATAAGCACGACAGTAATGTGGAAATGAAGGAAATCAATGCATATTGCAAGAAGGAGAGGCCAGTAAAAATATAGGTGGATATCAAATAATAGGAGTAATTTGAGGAAGTAGTGGAACATAGTCTTCATTGACAGAAACAGTGGCCTCAGATATTAGGAATTTCTTTTTTTAAAGGCTAACACACAGGGGTAGAGCCTGGAATTTTCAACGAAAATTTGAAGAAAATAAACATATTCTGTGAAAATGCTTTGCATCTTTCAAGTTTTTGCTTCCAAGTGCTTTGCTTCTTCCTCATGCCTGTTAGCCTTGACCTTGGAGTTGTCCATAGGTGTTACGTCCTGCACACCCACTAGGTCTGAGTGCTACTTGCTCTCATTTCTTGGTATCTGGCCCCATTATGTTACTCATTCATCATCATTTTCATGGGTTATTTTTTTTTCGCATGCTTTATATACTTCTTATTGGTGTGCCATACGTGTTCTGAGACTATACTTTCTATTCTGATAAAGATTGTAAGCTGAAACATGGGCTACAAGCTGGTGGCTCAGTTTGAAAGGCACAATCATTGTAGAATCTAACAAGACATATTCCCAACTAAAACAAAGCAACAGACCTTTTACTGGCTAGATCAGAAGATGGCATCTGTTAAGCTCACCTGGCAGAAGTGGTGCTTTTGGTCCACAAGGGAGCTGATGAAAAGGAAAGGGAAAAACACACATAGAGAACATGGGCCTTCATAGAGACATGTCAGTAATTAGGGGAATTTGCTTATGTGCTGCAGATGGCAGACACCAGAACCATACAATGTGTATGAATTTATATTGCATAGTTAGTTTCTTAGTAGAAAAACTATCACTAGTTTTATTTTATGAGTGTGGCTGTAACTCCAATTCAGTGGTAATGGTCTGTATTCTGATATGAGTAAGAATAGACATCTATATTTATGCATAGGATATGCTCTTTTAAAAAGTAGAACTGAAATGCCTTTGGCAAGACATTTCTAAATTTTCATTTACAGCAAGCGGGGGGTTTACAAATGGTAATTTTGCTGATACATCATTTAACACTTGGGTGGACATAAGTGGCAAAATTGCCCAATTTTGGTTTTCTGTTAAAAACCAAGTCTGCTGGATGTGCTTTTTCATAACAGCTAGGTTTAATCCTCTGAAACAGTTAAGACAGACTAGAATGGTGAAGAGACACCAGTGGATAGTGAGGGAAAGTGGAGAAAATGTCAGCAACATCATTGATATTATTCATATTGTTTTTCAAGCCAAAGGCTTTGAGAGAGCTTTATTCTGTACCCTAAACTTGTGCTGTATCATATGCCTTTATTCTCCTGTTGCTCCCATTTTATTTTAAAGTTATTCATTAAACACAAGCTATAGAAAAACCTGTACAATAGTTCTTTTCTAAAATTAGATTGCTATTGTTTGCGCTCTTGCTCTATTTCGTATTACATCATTCGTGTAATTGAGGAAGGAGACAAAGATGTCTTGGAACCGTGATATCTCTGGAGACACTCACATTAGGGAATTTGAGGTAATCATCAGATTCATTAGATCTACACTGGATATTCAAATGAGAGAATAGACAAAAAAAGCGCAGTGGGTAGAGAGATAAAAAATAATACACCCTTAATATTTTCAGAGTATACATTACAGAAGAGTTAAAAACCATTCAGAGCCTGCAGCTGCATGAAGAATTTAGCAGGCTGTTCAAATGGAGAAGGATGGATTTGTACATTGGTATCAACTCTGTCCACAGTCTGACTCTAGTGCTTATGACTGATATTCTTTAGCCTCTAGGGCAACATTCAAACACATGGGCGGAAAGAAAACAGAAATGGTTGAAATCAGAAGAGAGCATTTTTGAGAGCATTGCAAACAGTTCATTTTAAAGGTTTTCGAAATATGGTTGTAATATTGCTCAGTGACTTCATTCTGAAGTCTCTTAAAAGCACTCTTCTCCAAAATTGTAAGCTCATAAACACAGTTATTTTTGCTTCTTTCATTTTCAGTTCTACACTGTGCATTTCAGCAGTGAAAAAGATTGACCTGTGTGGTCAACTTAGAACTTAAATCTTAATTTGGCCTACAGAAATCAAAATTATTAAATAGTAATCTGTATTATTTGTTTTAAAAAATAGATATTTGCATAGTTAAAATACGCCAAAAATTTATGTTGATGTCACATTTGTCTGCCATCTGTGACACAGAAGCAAATTTCTCTAACTGCTAACATCCCTTAGGCTACATGTTTGTGTTTTTCACTTTCCTTTTTTTTTTCATCTGTCTTGTGGACTGACACAAAAGAATGTAAAAATTTAAAATATTTTTAACTGTCAGAGTATTTAATAGATGATACTTTATTAGCATCTGCTTTTTCTTGCTCTTCAGTTAGACATTTCTATCAGATACATCATTACTATTAATTAGAGAATGTGAAAAGTTAGTTTGCAACTTCAATCACTTGTGATATTGCTTCTAAAAATTATAGACAGCTGCTTGGAGTTGAGGATGACCTCTTAGCAACAGCCAGCTGAATAGCCACAAGAAAATAAATTCTACCAACAATACTCTGAGGAAATTTGGATATGGAATCTTCCTCAGTTAAGCTACCAGATGAAAACACGTCTATCAAACACCTTGATTACAGCCTTTTGAGACCCTATCCGTGGATTCAGGTAAGTAATATCTGGACTCCTGACCACAGAAATATGAAATAATAAATATATGTTGGATGAAGTCTTTAAGTTTGCAGTGATTCGCTACATGACAACAGATAGCTGTCTACCTGTAAGTTTATATTTTAAGTCCTAGCAATGTAAAATGATAAAACTGGATGAAAGGGCAACATGAAGATGAGTGTATATTTACATGGGAAAAAATTATTAACTAGAGAAAAGTTTGCACTAAATAATGTAATAAAGTACATGTTGTATTAAAATCTCGTCATAAGATACCTACCTCCTACCTATGGATTAGTATGAAGTCAACATTGGATGGCAATGAAGTTACAAGCAAGAGAAAGTATGTCTCATATTCCTCTCACTATAATTTCCCTTAGAGTTATAAATAAGACCTATTGTTAAAGATCATGCCATATGTAACTAACATGTCCCAAAATTATGACCACACTCTAGTAGCTCTTTAAAATATATTATAATTATATTAATAATATCTATGCTATTTCAAATGTATTTGCTGATTAAGTAACACACAATAGATACTATGTGGGTATTTCAGTATTTAGGGGAAGAAGTTATATGGAGGGCACCAATGATTCCGGGGTGCTTAGAAGCAGAAAACAAAGGAGAGGAAATATGGGGACTGGAGCAAGTATACAGAAATAAACTTGGGCAAGTGTTCCCTTGGCCTTTTCTTTTTCCTGGGCTCTTCACACCTGCACAACTCTCCTGCTTGTGAGACACTAACAAGTTGATAAACAAGTGAGAGAGCAAGCTTTCTTTTTCCTTGTTTTTCTTTCCTTTTCTTGTGTTTTCTTTCCCTACCTATATGTAAGTGCTAAGGAGTTCAATGTCATGGATATAGAAAATGACTCAAGGTGTCACTTCACCTGCTTTCGGTTTGGGCCTTTGTTTTATGGGTCAAAAGAAAATAATTTGCAAAGCGAGTCCAGCTCAAGAGTCTTATATATAGTTTATTTTTTTTCAAATACACTCTTTGTTTTAAAATACTTTTGGTTTCCCAGACAGTGGGAATATAGAAGATAGAGTTCCCATATACCTCATACTCAGCTTCCTATATTATTGACAATATACATTAGTATATTTGTGTTAATATTGTCACAATTAATGAATCAGTGTTAATACATTATTACTAACTAAAGCCCATACTCTTTTTTAAAAATTTCCTTAGTTTTACCTGTATGCTTTTTTTTTCCTCCTGTTCCAGAATCCCATTTAGCATGCTGTAATGCATTTAGTTGGTATGTTTCCTTAGATTCCTTTGGCTATAAGAACTTCATATATCCCTTGTTTTGGATGACACTGACAGTTTGAGGAATACTGGTGAGATATTTTGTAGCAACTTTCAATTAGAGTTTGTCGTTCATGTCTCTCATGACTGGACTAGAGTTATGGATTTTTGTTTGGAAGACTGCAGTGGTAACTTTCATTCTCATCAGATCATAGCAATGGTACATGACTCAATGACTTAATCTGTGTCGATGTTAATCATGATCACCTGGCCCAGGCAGTCTTTGCCGGGTCTCTCCACTGTGAAATTATTCTTTATTTTTTCCCTTTCCAAACTTTACTCTTTGGAAATAAGCTACCATGCCATCCACACTTAAGAAGTAGGATGTTTCATATGGAGTTTAAAGAATGGTAGGTATCAGGGTAGCATCTTTACAAGGTACGTAGTAAAATGATATAATGATAATATAGCCATAATGACATATATATATATATATATATATATATATATATATATATATATATTTCAAACATCTATCAAATCTTCAATATATTTAATATTTGTTTCCACCTGTCTACACAAAAATTATATTATTTTCCAAGTGGTGCAAACTTCAGTGGTAGGAAAGACATCCAGTGACCTAGAGAGAAATGGAAAAGTTTACAAGACTCTGAGCTTTTGAACTATCTCATAAAACTCTTTAGTCAGTAATATTGCAGAGAAGTAGGATAGAGTAAAAAAAAGTAATTCTGGAAAACAATTGATAAAAAAAAGCAGAAGAGAAGAATCTCTGAACTGGAGAGAACTTCAAAGAAATAATTTGAAAAGTAAAAATATAATTTTTTGCAATGAAAACAGACATGGTATTTGAAATATATGTGTGTGAATGACTTTCGTATATAATCATCAATTCACATCACTGTAGAAGAAATGCAGTTATAAATGTCCAGTTAATGTGACAAGTGACAATTTTTTTAAATTTACTTGAGAATTAGTAATTAAACTAGATAAAATATATCTAAGATGAAATTCATCTCAAATAGAGGAGATGTATCAGTTCTTGTATCTGAGCAGTTTAGAGGTAAGGAAGCTTTGAGACCCAGATCAAGGATTGATCAAGGATTTTTCTCCGTTTCTTTACTATTTTCTCATTTTTGTCCTTTTTATTTGTCTTTAGGTTGATCTCCTTCAGGGCTAAAAGTGATTATGGCTAACAGTGATTGTCTTCATTTCTCTGTAGATGAGAAAAAAGCACTTCAGATCTAACTATACAAATGACAGCACTGTATTCTCCAACAATTGAACTGATGATTGCGGCTAGGGCAAGGGAAAATGTTGGCTGGTTTAACAGAACAGAACCTTTCTAACAAACTGCTCTTATTCCCAATATTCAACTCTCCACTTCTGTTTGCTGGTTACTTTGTTCCTGAAATACATAGGCTTAATATTGGATGTATGCATTCCCAAGTAAGAATATGTAGAGTGCTAACAAGAAGAATGCATAGTGGTCAAATATAGCAAGCTTCCTATGTCCTGGCATACTAGGGAGTATATTTTTCTGCAATTGATAATGAAAGTTTTGAAAACAATTACTATATATGTTCTGCTTACTATTAAGAGAATATAAATGTAATCCAGGTGCTTTACCATAATTTAATAATTAATAGATCACATGATTTCATAATCAGGTCTTGTAGCATATTAGATAGTACTTATAGACAATTTTAAGGGGGTTGCAGAACACTAAAAAGGTAGCAAATTTGATTCTGATGTTATCACTAATGTAAATATCATTTGAATTAAGCAAATGCATGGCTATACAAGTAGATGTGTGCAATCAAGTGTGTAATTTTCTTCTATTGGAAATATTTTGAGCTTTTAATGTAAAACAAATAAATCCTACTTTTCTCCTCCTCTAATTTGAGAGATATTTTCTAGTACATGATTTCTACGATTGAAATAGAATAATTAGTTTAATACTGTCTGTTTTTAGATTTGTAGACTATAAATATACTATGCTAATTTACAACAAATAATGTTTTCAGCAATGTGAATTAAATGTTTAATTATTTTTTTTATTTGTAAGGGGCCATTGATGTACTACGCATTTGACTTTGCTGTTATCATTGTTACTTAGCATTAATATAACACATTGAATTTTTTAAATACTTTATAATTATTAGTCATATTTCATAACACTTTTGTGAGGTAATGTAGTGATTATATAAAATTAAACTAAAATAATGCAAGTTGTTGCCCTAAAGAAATTGCTACTTACAAGTGAATATATTCCACATTATAGGCTACTAATCTGTGGAATTTTTGAGCTTCTAGCATTGACAAATGCAAGCTTAGATAGTAAGTCAAAAAGGTTGTTTGTATAACAGCTATCCCATTTCTGCTGTTATTTAATATTATGGCATTTGCGATCTCTTTGTTCAGAAAAGCTTGCATATACACTTGATTCAACTTTTCTACTCTTCTCAAAGTCATAGATTAGAGCTTAAAGAAAAAAAACTATACTGCATATCATAGATTTTTCTCTATTCTAGACCTCATTTTATATGCATAATTCATATATGTGCTCATTTATCTTAAATATTCTTTGGAAATATTCAACAACTTCTCTTCTTGCCAATATTTCCTAATACCTCTATTATGTTTCCTAATTAAGTCTATATTTCCCAAAAACTATATTTTTTGTGGCCTTTCAGATGCACGTCACAGTCATTTGTCAGAAAGTTTGCCTTAAGCCTGATAAGACCCACCCTTTCCAAACTGTGAGGAGACAGGGAGCAGGGTGGATTTTCCAAGTAGTCTTAAGTAGCATAAAACTTAGGGCAGTTTCATATTAATTTTAAGGTCCTTTTTCTCCATTTCTCCTATCAAATGAGGAACTTTCCAATACAGAGGTATTTTAATTTGCCATCTTTATAGTGACAGAATGCCTAATAATACTAATAAAAATTAATTTCTTAATTTTTTTTCTACTAAGCTAAGATCTTTTTCTTAGGAATGGTAAAGTGTTTTAAAAACTATATGAAAATAGTACAGATTAATATTTTAAATTTATCTCTTTAAAGAACAAATTTGATATGTAAGTACTATAATAAGAGGATAAAATTTTCAAGGAAAGACCTAATTTCCTAAGAAAGAAGATGGATTTGGAGAGAAATAACAATGGTGTCACCTAAACGAGAAGAAAGTTCTTGCAGGCAGACATTAAATATAATGCATACAACTTAGTTTTTTTCCTTCAGTTAATATATTTTTAATCAATTACAATAATTTGGAAAGAAAGTGCAAGGAAAGGAATATATTTTGCCTTTGTTCTCTAAATTTTTACAATTCAGATGGAAAAAATACTTCTGTGATATATGTGTGTGTGCATATGTGTATAAATATACATAGCTACACAGAGGTAAGTTTATATATACATATATATCTGCACATAGATATATGTAGATGATACATATATCTAGATATATCATACATATCTAATATATATCTATGTAGGTAGATAGACCTATTTATGTAGAAACAGTAGATTACTAATATATAAATCTATATACCTTTGATATATATTAGACATATGTTAGATGTGTATTCAATAAGACTATTATATATTTGATGTTAGATCTATATTATATATATATATATATATATATCTACTATATCTACATAATAGGTCTAGCTACCTACATATATATATATATATATATATATATATGTGATAGCTAATCTATTTATCTATATATATATTATCTATGTATACAGACTGATTTAGCTCTGTCTACCTATATACCTGTCTATATAGATACATATGTTAGACCAAATGAAATTGCTGATATTTGACCTACAAAAAGGTAATTTTATTATTTAATCCAATAGTAGTTACTAGAGAAATGTGGTTAGAAAAACAGTGAGAACACCAGGTATCATGAAATTAATACTGCCCTTGGCAACTCTGCTTCTGGTTTTAATCCTGCTATTCACTAGACTGGTGATTTTGAGAAGAACACCATTCTAGTACACAGTTTCATAATCTGTAACATAGGGACGGTTACCTAGATTCTAGGACTTTTATTTTTTCTTTAGCTTCAAGTGTGTTTTATGATTATTCACTCATTCACTAAACAAATATTTTGTAATTTTTGAATACTTAATATGTTACAGGCAATTTACTAGGCTTTGAAGGTAAAATAGTGACCAAATTCCCTTATAAATTAGAACTAACACTGGTTTATTCTTCCTTTACCTAGAATTAGAGAAATAGCATTCAGAGAAGATGCTCTATCCAGGACCTTCAAGTTATTCCAAATAGAGAGATTCTTCTCTGAAATCTTGGACACATGTGGGATACTGGATGTAAAGAGTTTTCTACCCTAGTATGTTGTACACCAGGTAAGTTGACAAATGCATTCAGTAATGCCTATTTTGAAAATCTATATTTCAAGATGATCTTACATTTGTTCTGCAAGTTTTCTCAATTTCCATAGAAATGCAATGAATTAGAGCATGAGATGCAAGTAGGAAGTGGAGGAATAATTACCAAATTGCCTGTTTTAAATTCAGAGCATGGCTTCTTCTTAGTGGTCCCTAAGGATTTATGTGTAAAATTCCCAGATTTCCGATACAATCAAAATTCTTTTCCCATTTGTAAACAACAGATATTATGGAGACACTTTCCCATAACAACTAGAAGTTGTTGAATATAGGTTTGTATACTGTAGCCTTCCTCTGCCCATCGATCTTTTTGCCTAACTATTGCATTCATTGCCTGAGATACCCCTAAAGTTAGTAGAAAGCACATAGTTTTTAAGTACTTCATTAAGCCTATTTAACCCTATGCAGAAAGTTTATAAGTCTGTCCAGTTAATGCAGTTATAACTGCACTAAAAGAATAGTCTTGGAAGAATGGAGATTCATATATATATATATATATATATATATATATATATATATATATATATTTTAACCACTGAGTACAGATACAGCCAAAATGGAACTCTAACACTCTCCTAAGGTGAAGGAAAAAGGAATCGGGGAATCTTCACGCTAATAAATACTTCTTGCATAATAAAAATGGTACAAATACAATTAGGTTTCCATGATTCAATTAAAAATGATATATAATAATTTCCCCCTTGATAAGCTGCAAAATCAACTCTCCTACAATTCACCAACTTCAAGATCTCTTTTATTTCCTCTCTTCACATTGTCACATCACATTATTTCATTTGGGAGAATACAGAACAACTTATCTTTGCATGAGAAGAACTAGTAACTTTAAATATTCTAATTAATACATTTTGAATTCTAAACTATTTTTATTATATATCAATCTATTTTGACTCTTTAATAAAATACTATACATTCAAAATGTATTATTAATAACTATTCTAAATAAACATTTTAAAACATCTAAAATTGCTACACCAAAAAAAATGATATAGGTTGATATGTGACTAAATGCATGAAGATTTTCTTCATATATTAAATAAGTACCTAGCAAGAGTATGTAAGGGTCTTCTTCCTGTTAGAAAGAGGAAAAGTGAAACCAAACTACTTGAGTGCTTAGCTTAATGATGGTGGGCCCTACACCTGGGAATATTAAAGTGCCTTCATTGTTTTTGCTGCAATCACCAAATAATTTGGTTTTATCCTTGTTAATAGTCCTATTTCACACATTCTTTTTAAGTGTTTAAAAATGTTATAAGACCATGGTCTCAAGCCACTTGTCTTTAGTGCAATCATCATCCATTGATTCATTCTTCATTACAGCTTTAGCACACTGCCAGAAATTTAATTTTGCATTTCTCTCTCCCCCAGCTCTATCAGGAGCTCTAGCAAAGATACTTTAAAGATACCTTTATAACCCATAAAGCATAAAAACCTTAAATGTAGCTTTACGCTAGGATGGAGAGGGGTATAGAGAACTCTTAAAGTACTGAGAGTAGATCTTAGGATGATGAACAGGTGCTCTCATCAATGAGACCTTTTGTACTGTGAGAGTAAAAAATGAGAAACATCCAGATCTGAGAAGTGATAAGGAATATGAAATTGTACAGAGTTGGTTATAACTTTGGATCCAAAAATAGTTGTCTTCTGACCAAACTGTAATCCAAAACAACAGTACCAGCTAAGAGTTTGAAGGCTGCACTTCGGAATAATGGGAAGGTTTTGCAAAGGGCTTGGTAAGAATGCTCATTTCATAGACAATAGATGTTCTAGCTTTTATTGTCCTCTGGGCCCAATGACCAGCTATTTATACTGTCTCTGGTGTTTCCAATTGTGGCCACTGATAGATAAAATGCATTCTGAATACCTAGTTCATTATGTGGATTGAGCAGTTTGCTCTTCCGAACTTTTCCAGATAGAATTTAGCTCAGCCAGCTGCCCTATCTCCCTCCATCATGGTAATTACTGTGAGAGATTTCAAAATATAATTGTCCCAATTGCATCAAATTGAGAACTTATAGGGTAAGCAATATGATTTTCAGGACAGACTGGAGCATGATAATGGCATCAAGAAATGGAAGAAGTAAAAGTGCTTACTATGTATCAGAGATACGACAAGACAAGATACGAGTTTCCTAGCCTGTGTGAATTTCACATTATGTTTGAAAAAATATTTTCTAGTTAGGCTTTTTTGGTTAAAAGGAACAGAACCACTCAGGTTACTTCTACTACTGAAGAATTTATTTTAAGAGTAACTGTATACCCAAGGAAAAAATTGCATAATTAGATAATAAGCAGATAGAAACCATTATAGAAGAGACCAAAGGGAAAATTCAGAAACCTAAGTTCTTTAACAATCAAAAACAGTACTGAGAGCCTTCGCCATAGGAGGTTGGAGAGAATCATTAATGATTACATGCTCTGCTATAGTGTGACTCATGTTCCTTCCAAATTTCTGTCATTTTCCCCTTTTGCTATGATTTTACTTTGTCTTTCTGCTGTGCCTAGATATTTTATTTGTCACATAGATCCTGTTTACTCATAAATTTGCTTCCTTGTAAATTTGACATGCCACGATTGTTTATGAACCTGGCTCTTCCTTTCTTGTCAGAAACTACATCAGGGTTTCCTTCCATGGGTCTTTGCAGCTTTATTCTCTGCTAAAACTGACTTATTCTCTCCACATTTCCAATTCAAATTTCTGAAAGATAAAATATAATTACCAAGTTCATCTGTGTTTTTTTGGCCAGTTTATTTATCAGGCAATCATCTACTTAGTGCTAATCTTTGAACCAACTTTCAGTGGTTTGGGCTGTGGGGGGTCAGTTCATAGAAACTGTGGCCTTTCCAGCTTTTCTCTTCAAGTTAAAACTAGACATATCATAAATGACTTGCCTTACACAAAGAAATAATTTTGAAACAGTATAAAGAATACCAGTAATAAGATCATGCAAAAGGTATAGTGGGGACACAAGGAGATAATAAACAAAAAAATTAGAAAATCAGAGACATTTTCATACAGAAAATCTACTTGAGTTAGAGTTGAGTAGTCCTTTGCCAAGTCCTTAAGTGGGTGGAAGAGCTTTTCAAAATGAGGGAAGAACATGTGTCAAGGCATAAAGACAAAAAAAAAAAAGGAAAAAAACTTCCTTAAGATATATTTGGGAAAGTATAAATAGTTTTGTCTTGTGAAGGAGAAGGTAGGGATAGGAATGATGTCAGCAGTCATCTGCAGTAATAGTTAAAGGCAAAGTAACGGAGATCTTGTATGTCAATTGAAATGATTAAGGATTTTATCCAATGGGCAATATTAAAACATAGAAGTATTTTAAGAAGGTTAGTGATATAATTAGATATTTATTTCTGAAAGAACATTCTGACAATAAATAAACCAGGACTTAATTAATGGACCATTAATTAAGAATTATTTACAACATTGTTGTCAAGCTATAACAAGGTAATATAATAGTACTGATTGTTGGAATGAAGGTGTGTGTTGGCAGGCGCATGTAATCCTAGCTACTTGGGAGGCAGAGACATGAGAATAACTTGAATGCAGGAGGCAGATGTTGCAGTGAGCCGAGATCACACTACTGCACTCCGGCCTAGGTGTCAGAGTGAGACTTCATCTCAAAAAAAATTATTTAAAAAAAAGATGTGGCTGGGCACAGTGGCTCACACCTGTAATCCCAGCACTTTGAAAGGCCGAGGCGGGCAGATCATGAGGTCAGGATATCGAAACCATCCTGGCTAACTAGGTGAAACCCTGTCTCTACTAAAAATGCAAAAAAAAAAAAAAAATTAACTGGGCATGGTGGCACATGCCTGTTATCCCAGCTACTCAGGAGGCTGAGGCAGGAGAATCGCTTGAATCCGGGAGGCAAAGGTTGCAGTGAGCCGAGATCACGCCACTACACTCTAGCCTGGGCAACAGAGCAAGACTCCGTATCAAAAAAAAGATGTAAGGTAAGGATAAATGGGAGGGTTTTAAAAAACAATAAATGGACTTCAGTGGCAGGCTTCTGATTTTTAAATAATGAGGAAACATTAATACACTATTTATTGTTAGATTATCATATTAAATTATTCATATTTTAAATTTTAATTATGAATGATTGAGAAAAATTTTTCAACGAGGTCCAAAACACCATGGTCACTTCACAGAAAAGAAGGTAATTGAAGGCTGAGAAATTATCAGATTGACAATCTAAGCATGTAAGGTGGTGAAGGTGGGCATTCCAATATGAGGGGAATACAAAAAAAAAATTATTTCCTCTGCCTCTATAAAGCTAAAATGCACTCCCTCAATTCTTAAGGAGCAGAAGTCACCTTCACAGTCAAATGGGTTATAGAATTTGTCATACATTTATTGTAATTGCGTAGATAAATAAGTGGTAATGTTACATATGAACATTTAATTGGTTTATTTACTTATAAAATACTTATTGGAGCATAAATTCTGATGGAGGTAATAAGGATAAAATAAAGATGTAAAATACATATTTTTTTTTCAGATACTGAGAACTACTCTAAAGAAAAATAAATTAGTGTGAATTAGTAGAGCTGATGCCTCATTAATCATGGAACTGATGGAATTAAGGAGTCCTAGGATGGGATATGATCCGGAAGTTCTGGAATTCCTTTGACTGATACAAACAAGAGTAGAGACCATAGGAGACTAGTACTGGCAGGTATATTGGAGAGGCTGTAGCTCTGGGGAGTGAGAAAGGCAGGATTCTTGTTTCTGCATAGACTAGACAAATCCTGTTTTTTGTTTTTCGTTTTTTTTTTCCCGGTGACACTTGAGATGGGAATAGAGACTAAAAAGACAGATATCTCACTAGGAGCACTGGAGTTCCTGCTCTCCCTTTTGTCTCCTGCCCATGACAATATGAAGTTCCAGAAAGGGGAACTCACCTCTTCATTCCTGAAAGGAACAAGGGATCTAGTATTCTTATTAGGCTCTATTTCTCTTTTTCTAACATCTGTAAATAGGATATTTACATTTTAGGCCTAGTTTAGTCACTCTCAATGTTTGTTCCATATATATTGCATGAAAAGTTTATGAAAACGAATCTCTTTGGCTTCTACAGCTTATATTCTGACATAGCGGAGAGGCAGTACAAGTCAGGAATCTGCATTTTTAACAACATCCAGATGATTCTTAATCAAGAGCTCTAAAGAACACAGTGTCACACTATCCATATAGATACCCCATTTCCAACACAATAAATTAGAGTGAGAAGATGTGATGTGCCTGAAGTGAGCTACTAAAACTGATACCAGAATCAGATTTCAATATCTATCTCACATTAAAATTTTGAGTTTAGCTATCAAGTGGAATAAAATGTCTGGAAAGCCTGCAAGATGCCTTCCAGTATTTCATAGAGTTGACTAGGCATGGAAAGACATCCTTGTCAAATATTTGCCTTGCCACAAGCCTATCCTTATTTTAATTCCCTGGAAGCTCCCTTGGGGGGCATGGCAGTTTAGAAGTCATAACTCTAGAGTTAACCAACATGCATGAGGGTACTTTTTTTTACTTATTTTATTTGGGTTTAGTAAATCATTTCTTACTTAAAGGGTCAGAAACAATCTTTGGGAAGATCTTTATAAAATAGTCTTGTCTTTATCTTTAAACACAGTCTAATTTAATTTAGATGTTTTAAATTTCTGTGTTTAGAAATTTGAAAATTAAGGCCAAAAGCATAATTCTCACAAAAGCAATAATGCACATTGTCACCTTGGTTTTTCTGGTCTTTTACATGTTTCATTTAAACATATGCATTTGTATTCACATTATGAACCAAAACGTTCATTCTGAAGTGGTACTTAATGCAACTGTTGCAGCCACTTTCTTCTTGTCTTTAAGGTGATTAAGCAACATGTATAAAATATTTATATTTTGAATATTAGGCATTTATTTCTTTCTTATGGTGAGAAACGTACCAGTATCTCTATTCTCAATAGAGAAAAAGAGTTGCAAGTTTAACATTTCAATATTTGTATACCTAAAAGTCATATGTGTATGATGTAACTTATTGATTTATTATGAATTAAAAGACAGCTGGCTAGGCTTAGTAATAATTTCTATTATGAGCAGATTTTTAATGGCTTCAAGTTTTTATTTCAAATATGTGTTTGGGGATGCACATGGTATAGTTATAGATCAAAGGATTTTATTATGTAAGAAATGTTTAGAATCTTTTCTCCTCATAATTAATCTCAGAAAGTTCACTGGTTCGCTGTCTTCTCCTTTGACTCTATTTACAGGAAGATGGAAGCATTGAAAATAAGGTTAGATTAATTAAAGTAATGAGCTAAGACTGAGTTGCTTTAACAGCTGTAGAATCTGGACTTCGATTGTAGCAGTGCAATGCACACAAACACTAAAAACAAAGGGTCATATGTATCCAGCATCTTTCAAATCCGATTTATTTCCAATATTTCATCTTTCAGCTCAGTGTTCTAAAGGAGATTGTTCTAAGCCAAGATACATATATCAAAAGACACTTAAAAAATAAATATTGAGGCAAAGATAGTTGTGGGTACTCCTCAGAACTATTAAATGATTAGAAGTTTACATGAATTTGAAAAATTATTTAACTCTTTACCTTAATTGATTTAATTTGTTGATTGTCACTCAAATTGACGTATGTAGTATAGAATTAGATACCTTTAAAAAAAAAGATAACTAACAAGTTAAAGATAAAAAAATGAAGCTAGAAATGAGGTTATTATTAACACAGATACCATAAATCTTATACGTTTGTCATGACTGGGCAAGAATTTTGACATTAATCAGTGAACATGAGAAGAGAACCCTAGTTATTTACAAAATCCATAAAATTCTTAAATAGAAACAGAACAGTTATTTTTTAAAAATCTGATTAGAAAGTGATGCATTAAAGTGAATATTCTTAATTCTGAGAATATTATGTATGTAAAATTCATAAATGTAGTCAAGATACAGTATAAAAATGAATCATAGAAAAGCAAAAAAAAAGTTGAAGTTGGTGTAGAGTAATGAATACTATTCCAAGACCCAGTGACCAATTTACTAGGATTATTTATCATAGAATCCTTCAATGTAAGGCCTAGCTTGATATTTTATCTGTATTCTTCTTATGTGTTTTAGTTTAAAAATTTAAACTCCTGGATTTTGGCATTATAATTGAAGGATATGAGTATAATTGTATAATATAAAGTTTTTAACAGACAAAATATGTTGATTGTGATTTAAATCAGGACCATGGTTGCCCGGTAGAAGTTCTGGGGGAGGAATGGAAAGTGCATGGGAAAACTGTTTGGGTGATAGAAATATAGTGCTTGGGATGATCGTCACATGGATGTATATATTTGTCAAAACTCATAAACCTGTACATTAAAATTGGGCCAGGTGCAGTGGCTCACATCTGTAATCCCAGCACTTTGGAAGGATGAGGCAGGCAGATCACCTGATGTCAGGAATTCAAGACAAACCAGGCCAACATGGCAAAACCCTGTCTCTACTAAAAATACAAAAAAAATTAGCTGAGTATTGTGGTATGCACCTGTAATCTCAGCTACTCGGGAGGCTGAGGCAGGTGAATTGCTTGAACCCGAGAGGTGGAGGTTGCAGTGAGCTGAGATAGGGCCATTGGGCTCCAGCCTGGGAGACAGAACAAGGCTCTCTAAAAAAAATTAAAATAAAATAAAAAAGCTCAAAAAATGTATTTAAAATCACAATTCCATATAAAGTAATTAGTACTTGAATTGTTTCCTACGATGACATAATAGAGTCCATATTAAGAAATACTATGTTGTAATTATTTACTTTATCCTATTCATGTTTAGAAGATAGAGACTGTGCTTTCCTTATCTAACAGTATATTCCCAACTGACCCATAATTCATGCTCAAAAATATTTTTAAATGAAAACAGATAAGATCCTCAGAATTCCATTTTCATTGACAAGCTTGAAACATTTGAGCTGTCAAAAGTTTCCTTATTTAAAAATTAGGACACCATTAATGTCCTGCAACTTTATTTCAAAGTCTCTGATTCCCAGAGATGTGAAACATTTGCAGTATTATGAATGTACATGTTTATGTATAACTATATACAAAGCATAAATGTGTGTGCTAGTGCTTCATATTGTTAGCTTACGCAGGTAAAGTCTTATGACACTGTAATTTCAAACACATATAAGCCAGCTGAACTATAGTGACAATATTATCAAAATGACAGATCATTTTATTGTTAGTATAAAAGTAGTTCATGTCACTATTACTATAACATTTTATTCATTTTTATATTTGATAATGACATGAAAATAGTTTATAGCTAATATCAATGGTATTCTAAATATTTATGTGCCATCCACTTTTCCACTATAGTAGGACTATGATACCTTTCCAAGGTGACAAAGACTGGCAATTTCTAGACTCTTCTGGAAACTATCTTAGACTACAGAGCTGCTCCAGTATATGAGTAACTTTAAAACTAAGCCTTCACCTAAGACATCTGACATGGAATGCCACAGACCTAGAGGGGATTATTGAGTATTTTAACCCATCTGAACTTGATTTTCCTTGTTTTAAAAATATGATTCTCAGTGAAATAAATCAGTAACAGAAAGTTAAATACCCCATGTTCCCACTTATATGTGAGAGTTGACCAATGGCTACACATGAATATCCAGAGTAGAACAATTCACACTGGAGAATTAACATACTTTTAAAATAAAGAAATTGAGCTAAATGCTTTTAAAGATATCTCTCAAGGCTAAGTCTCTATGATTCTGTGACTACCATGGATTTTTTTAAAAAGTTGTACCTGAAAATCAGAGTATGAGATGAAATTTGAAGAAAGAGATTAATTTTTATGCATTTAGGATGGCGTGGTAATGACTTTTGGGAAAACTTATTTTCCTATTTTGTTTCTCAAAATGTGTATGTGTCTCCACTGAACATACAAGTAATGCCTAGAGAAAATGGCCCATTGAAATGATTTTCTTTCAATTTCACAGACACTAAGTCATGTGAACAATTATAACTTTTCTTTGATCTTATATTTCTTTGATTTCATATTATTCTTAAAATCCACAATACCTATAATTTATTATTTCCTCAGTAGATATTCATCTTTGTCATAGAGAAGACATAATAGAGAAAATATATTATTTCTGCTACTAGATCATAATTACCTTTTTTTTGTAAAAACAAGAAATAAAAAACTTGTACATTTTAATAGATATTGCTTTGACTCAAATCTTTCCCACCTGTTTTTGTATAAGATTTGCAATATTAATAGCTTGCACACAATACCAAATTTCATAGCAGATGGATATCCTGTGCAGTGTTGAGTACCTTATTAATTATTCAATAATTTGTAGGTCTAGTTACAGGATCAAGCATTTCATTAATCATTAATACTGTTTGCTTAAATGTATTAGAATAAGCATTTACTTCTCACAACAGAATCACAAAATGTGCAGATTACCCTTATTTAAAACTGTCTTCTCATTTCATTCACTTAAAAGATAGTTCATGTTTAGTCATTAACCTGTATTTAATCAGGTGAATATTGCCTGTATCCTGTCCTTTAAATGAAACTGTTTAAATGAGCATTTAAATTATTTTCTAACTTTTTTATATACATATACTTGGAAATTCTGTCTAAAGATAATATCTTTAAAGTATATTTCAAAAAAAAGTAAATGTGGTGAAACTCTTAACATTTAATAAATCTGTAAACACTTTCAAATATAATTAAAAGGTCAGAAATTTGAAGTCTACTATCTGGAAGCAAAATGAAGTAAAAACTGAGGGAAATGGGGATATTTGAAGAAGAAAAATTTGACAAAGTTGAGGCTATGTGCCTCATTTTACAGATGAGGAAACTTAGGACAAGTGACAGTGTGACAAGTTCAGTGTTACTAGGTTACACATGTAATTAGAATAATAGCTAATGCTGGAAATAAAATTCCAGATTCTTGGCAATGCTCTGCTACAGCATTATGCTATTCTACAAACTGTATAACTTCAAACCTCCTCTGCTTGAATTGTGTAATTCTCTACAACTACTTTGCTTACAAAACATAACCTTACACATATTGTTTTGCTGTTTTCTTAGGAGTATAATCCATGCTTCTTAAATGCCACACTAGATTCAGTAAAAGTACAGGACCTCGTAATTACAGAGAAGAAAGCTTGTGCAATTTCAGGAAACACCAATTTAGTAATTCCATTTTTATTTGCATGGCAATAGGAAAATTCAGCAAAGTAATTTTGAAATATCTGTTAAATGTGATGTTTCAAAATTATTTTCTCATTATATGAATTGTCAGAATGATGAGGTCTATGTGCTTTACAAGCTTTTGAATAATTTGACTCCCTAGAAAGTCATGAGATTGAATACCATTCTGGAAAGAAGCAATAACTTAAGGTGATTATTTTCTCCAGTCTCTTTACTCCACTTATTCTGATGTACATACTGCTCCTGGGTTTCTCAATGACATTTTTCTCATTACCAAACCGACTCCATCCCCTCTTTAATCTCTAACAAGTATGAAAGATCCTAAAGCACATTCCAATGTGAGTATGGATGCTCTGTAGGACAAGTCAATAAGGGAAATTTAAGAAATGAGGCAGCTCTTTAGAATTCCAACATTACCATAGTTTTGTAAGATGAAGTAATTTTAAGTGATAATAAATGATAGGTAAATAGTTATTTTAAAAAATCACGTAACTCAGAAACTATATGAAGAATAAGAAACTAATTTCATAGAATATTAGTGACACAAAGATAGGCTTTAGAAAGATGTTCTTGAGATACTCTTTCAAAAAAAGAAGAATTTGATTTATAAAATGAGCTAAGAAAACTCCAGGAAGGTCCAAGATATAAAATGATTTTTTCTTAAACTGGAAACCCATGACATATAGGGGTCATCTCAGGATATGGTTTTTTGAAGCTGGTGAAAAGTCCTTAAAATGGGAAATAGTGAACTAATATTGAATAACGTTTGAAAGGAACCTATTATAAAAACAAAATATTAAAATGGTCAAAAATTGGTGGAAATTATGGGACTGTAGACATGAGGACAAAAGAAAAGAAAAAAATTGGGGGAAATTAATAAAACATATTTAGAACATTAGATTTTACAGTGCTTAACAAATTTCTCAGCAAAGTGTTCTCTTAATAACATAAAAATTGTCACACAAATTGCTTTGAATCATTTTATAATTGTTGCAATATAGTTATTTTAGGATGAAAATTTAAAAGGCGTTCGGTTTATGAATTTATTTTTGTATTGGCTTGTATATTATCAGTGGATAAGTAATCAAGGCAGGATAAAGGGACCATCACTTTCACTTCTGTAATTTCTAGTAGGCATCAGCAAAAATACTAAAAATAAGTTCTATGACTAATTAGGAATTACCTGGGTCTTTCAAGCTTTTTACCAACCTCAGAAACTTTGTTACTATTTAGTAGTGAGTAAGTAGAATAAATTCAGGTCTCTGGCCTATCTGCTATCAGAAATCACCTCACTGTCACTTTTTTTCTCTTTATATGTGGTTAAGTTCTAATATATTCTGCAATATAGAAACCCTCAGGTTATGAATTTGAAGCATTTGAATTAGTTCTAGTTTATATTTTCTTGGATATCAGAAGTCATTTTCCCCATATATCAGTGTTTCATAGGAACTTCACGTTATTCAAATTGTTCAATGAAATTTTCTCTTGACAGACCATTAAAATAAGTAGTGTTTGCTATAGGCTTTATTATAATATAAAATGGCAGGGTTGCTGAATTCTAATAATATGTTTGGAATTTGGGAATAACCAACTGCAGTGATGATGAATAACAAAAGATAATGTGGACTGGATAAGTAGATCCTCTGAGTTTTTGCTAAGTGCACTCAGTATGCAATGGCACAACTCGCTGAGCTTTAGTCTACTAGTTTCACTGGACACTGGGGCTAGATAATTGGCACTGCCGGTTACCTCTAGAACCACTACCTGTCAATTCCTTGGTCTCAAGATAGCAGGCAATAGTGTTCATTGTGTATAGTTGTTACCCAACTAGTATGTCAAATCTAGAGATTTAGAGAGTTTCTCTAAATTAAAACATACACGTTCAGAGTCAGAGGATATTAGATGCCATAGCATTTCTTCAGTTATTTTAAATTATGGGTGGAAGGTGGAAACCAAAACATTTGCTTACATAGCAAATCCTCTGAAAACTTTCCTTTTATGTACTCCAGAGAGTTAACAGTACCCTTATATTCAGCAAAGAAGTAATGTGACTCAAACTTTTAAAAACACCTGTATGTGGGCTTCCTCTAAGAAGATAATGGAACAATGCTTTATTTCGCAATCAATATTCTTGTTGAACTACATTATGGCTTCATGGAATTCCGTTAAAAGAACCTCTCAGAAAAGAAAGTGAACAAGAGTAGGTACCTCTTTTTTTCTCTTAATTTAAGACAGAAACATCAAAGTTGCAAGCCCTCAAGCAGTAGCAAAAGTCAAGTACAGCCATTAGACTACAAAGTAGTCTGTAAATTATTAACTTTCCAACTGTAGTGTCAAGCTAACATAAAATCATACATATTAATCAGTAACATAATTATTTAAAATATATAAAAATTATCTTAAAATTATAAATATCTGAAAAAATATGTATCTTGAGTTTTTCTAATTTAATAATATGAGTTTTTCTATTTTGGAACTATTAACCATTAGCAAAACCTGCTGTAGGTAACTGTGACATCTATAGCATCACTACAGTAACTTTCAAATTTATTCATTCTTGAGTCATTAAAATAAAAAAAGCACTCATACTAAGGAGAGGTAAAAGTTTCATTCTCAAAAATTCCTTTTAACCAGATCCTAAGCATAAGAAACTTGGGTAATAACATGTGGCATTTATGGTAATGTGAATTTTTTTTTCCAGGCAACAGAGACGAAAGGAATCTGTATTAGTCTCCTACTCCTGTGCATGTTTCTGAGTCCTTATGATCTCAGTCATCTTGTCAACCTGTTTTGTGGCATCAGGCCTAATCCAATACTAGACTCCCTCTTATAATGCGTGAAATGGACTGATTGAGAAAAACAGCGTTTCTCATTAAATGAGGCATTAGATTCTCTTCTTCTCAGCCTTACTCCCTGTTTATATGATTAGCATGGATTTAGATGGTGGCAGTGAATTAGTTTATCTTCAGGGATGTCATATATTTATAGGAGTAGCTCTCCTTATTGTTTTCTAGACAGCATGAGGCCAGGAGTAAGCATCACTGAGCAGCAGCCCCTTTCGTTAAAATTTCTTGTGTGCTTTTCTTTTTCATGACAAATCTTTCAGGAATCTAGGAGACCAGTAAAAGATAACCTTCTTATATATTATGTGCTGTTGCACGTGTACTCCTTTCTGGATGTGAAAGTGGATATTGACTTCATAAATTCAACACTACTTGACTTTGATTGGCAGGTAAGGTGATATGCACAGGACTTTGGGAGTGAAGTTTATACAAAAATAATTAAATAGGCTTTCTCTAAGCTTCTGTTGTCTTTGTACTGAATAACTGGATCTTTCTAAAACTGGGATTGTCAATTTCATTTCATTACATTATGTAAAATTTAGGTGTTTATTTTGTGAAATTAAATATTTATATTTTAGGAGATATCTTTCACAATCTGAACTAATGAGAAAATTTGAAAAGTTTATTAGTCTGACTTTCTTCTACAAATAATGTGATATGAAACGAGCTAAAGTAGGATTTGGATAATACAACAGAAATTCTGAAAAGACTGGCTTTCATTTTTAATAGTATTTATGTATACTAATTGTATGACCTTAGATAAATCATTTATCCTCTGAAGCAAATGGCATTTATTTATAATATTAGACACAAATTCTTGTGTTTCCTTGCAGAGACATAGTGGACCAAAAAGGTTATTGCAATAGTTCTATAACAATGTTAAGCCTTTCAAAACTGTACAGAAGTGCAGCTACAAGTATTATGCTAGATACCATGAGATTTGATCACATGATATTATGAAATGCATTTATATTTTGATAATTACTTATCAATCTTAAATGTAAACAGTTGGTCATTTCTTCATGATCCACAGTGTATGACAGGATTAACATAAATGTTTTTTATGTAGTTTGTCAGAAATGACACAAGGTGAATTAGACTGAATATAACATGAATCTGCACATTCCTTTTCTCTCCTAAATTAAATCACCTTGAGGAACCACTATTGGGAAATGTACTGGAAGAGTTAGGTTACCTAAAAAGGAAAAAATATGTATATCAGTATCATTAAAGACAAGTGTATGAAATCCCAAAGTTAAAGAAAACCATTATTTCTATTGATTTCATACAGCATGCTAAACAGTAACATTAGCTTTTAAAATATCATATGGAAGATACTAAAATTATTCTAATGAAAGAATACTGTAATCTGCTAAGTCTGCAGAGTATTTGCAGCAGGAATGCTTTTACCTTGTTAAATATGAAAATGAATCAGTAAACCCAGGTTTAGTGGGCCATGTATATATAAATATAGAGGCATTCTGTTTTTATTTTTTCGAATCTTGCTCTTTTTGCATCATGAAAAATTAAAGGGTAGGTATTTTAAAAGCATTTAAATCACTTCTTCAAAGGCAAGGCATAAAAGAATCAGTTCTGGATGCATGTCATTTGATGACATAGTTGCTACCATCATTATTCCTAATTACTCTTGACATTTTGTCTATTATATCTTGAGGTTCCTCCGAGTACAGAAATAATCAGCTGGAAGTGAGGGCTAGCTAATTATCTATATTGTATGAAAAAAAACTGTGGTATTACAGATGAAACATCAATTATGGACATTGGTGATGAACCCTGACAGTGGAAATATGTCTTGGAAATGACGTTTTGCCAGAAGTTTAGAAAACTTTGCCATTATTTTTTTCTTTTTCATAAACCAATAAAATTTCATTTGCAACAAGAAATGTTTACAAGAACAGTGTAAATGAATTGCATAATAAGGAACTACTTTATAAACTACAAGTGTCTTTTGAGCCTGCAAATACAGAATTCAGTGGGTTTTTAATTGATTATTTATGCAAAATAATTACATATGTTGTTCCTGTACTTTAGAAGGCATTTGCAATTGTAATTTAGATTTTGTTCTTGTTATACAATAAAACATTGGTTAATTTTATAAACATAACTATATACACATTTATAAACATATTTGTAATTTTTGTATGTTCTTAACACAAAACTTGCATAACATGCTTTTGGATTTTAGTGTGGATTGCTACAAAAGTCATTTGCACTTTCACTTCACCAGGGTACCCTCAAGCAAAGGGTAATTGATGAAAAGAATTAACTTACTTGCAACACTGGAAGTGAAGTTCATTCCACATAATGCTATAACAATGAATTGGAAAATAAAAATTTTCATCATTTTACTGAGACGCTTACCTATGTTTTGCAATTTTTACCATTAACATTTTGTGTTTCCTGCATCCAATTCCTTTCTCAACTCTTTTTGAATTTGTGCATTATGTTAGTGCCATTATATCATGAAATGTCTAATTTATTGAGGACTCTGTAAATGAAGGAAAACTTACATTTTATCAAAGAGAACAACCCCACCAACTGAGCATACCCATAGCTGGGAATGTAATTACAAGCAAGTGTGATAAGACTGCCATACCTTAGCTGTTCTTATGTGGATCTCTATATCAGTGTTAGCATCTCAACTAGGTGCAGTACTGCTAACCTAGGGAACAAACAGACATCAACAATGCTTTTGATTGTTTCAAGTAGTAGGTGAGAAATCTACTGGGGTTTAGTGAAGAGCAGGCATACCAATCTGTGAACTAGTCTGTACAATTAAAAAGTGCCACATCCTAAATAATTGGCATACAAATGCCATTGAGTGCACAAGATGAAACCTGGCATAAAGAGAAAATTCTGGTCTTTTAATATTTAGATACTTGTATCTAAAAACTTTAAAAGATCTTTATAATATTAATATGGAAATGGATATGATTGCAAGTGAATAATTAATAAAATAAATATGCATATATCCTTAAATTTACTGATACAGATTAGCAATAAAATAATGTTTGAAACTTCCTGCTTTAGAAAAGTAAGTATCTATTCAGTTATACATAATAATGACTACCCCTCAGGATTATCTGTAGATGTAGCACATTTCTTTGATTAGCTTCAGAATGAAGAAACCAGTAAAGGTTTTAGGTTTTTCTTTTGTTTTTGTTTTGTACTTTTGTCTTCTTTCCCTAGAGTCTAAACCCTTTTTGCTTAACTTTAGGATATGTTTTATTGTGAAGCTTCAATTATATATATATTTGAACAGAAAGAGAGAGAAATTGGGATTATTACAGGGATTCGACCTTAAGCACTTGTGTGATCTGTTCAAGCAGTCTCTTTAAGGTTGTTGTCTTCCCATCTGATGCTGGAGTTTAAAACAGTCACTTGGAAGAAAGAAGAATATAAACTGAGATAGAGCAAGGACAAACTGGAACCCACGAGCAGAAGTAGGCAGTTCTCATTGCCTCTAAACTTCTGGACCTGGGTGCCCTATGGAAGAATTTGGTGCCTTTGTCATGGAGCTAAACACAGAACTGGCCCTGGAATCTGAGAAGCTGAAGGCAGACATGGGCAGGTCAAGTATTTGCAAGCCACGTGCTAACCATCACCAAGGAGATGAGTCAATCTATAAATATGTTGGAGCTACGAAATGGCTGTTGCTTCACTTCCACCTTCTAAATGCCACACAAGATTCTCTTGTAGCCCATTCTAATTGGAAACAGACAGAGACAGGAACACTAGGCTATGAAGTTCAGCCTAGCCAGCTTGTTGCATTCCAAATGCACCAATATAGTCACTGGTAAGATGAGAACTGTGTTTTCCACTCTGAGGCTTAAATGATTTGTGAAGTCTATTCTCATAGAGTATGGCTATATTCTAAATAGTGTGTATTGCATGATTTGTAACAGGCCAATAGAAGACAGTATAAATACGGCCTGAGTTTTAAGTGGTTACACAACTCTGGGGCAACTACATTTTCAGTTCTCACATATACAATTAATATCTATAGAACTGGTTCCCTAAGAAGTAAATTAATTTAACATAACACGTTATTTAGATTTATTGAGAATTTAATGGCTAGAGTGATCTGTGGAATACTTAATAGAACATGACAAGAAATGCTGTAGTTTTGATTAATGAACTTCTTTGTTGCCTCCCATCTGCACAGAAAGGTATTAATCAACTTTACCTCATGGTTTCCTATGCCTTGTTGCAATTATAAAATGATTCTTTATTAGTATAATTTCTAAACTATTAATAATATTTGTTTTCATTAATAAAACTATCTGACACCTAAAATGTGTAATAAATAAAGTAATAGTGCATATATTTTTCTATGGTGGAGAGTTCTATTATCATTTATGCGATTCAAGAATTGTAATTGTTAGTATATGTTCCCCATAGTCAAAACTAAAACCCAAACTTGGAAATAATTAAAAGTGATAGGAGGTTAATGAAATATAGCAGGTACTCTCATATATGATTCTTTTTTATTATAGATTTTACCTACAACTATAAAAGGCACATTTGCACCTACTTCCTTATAGAACTTTTCGAACTGCCACAAAAAATATTTTCATCTGGGTATCTACTCTCACCAAACTGCAGGATATTATGATTGAGGCATAGCCTGGTGTGGTGGGGCATGCCTGTAATCCTGGCTACTCAGGTAGCTGAAGCACTGGATTTGCTAGAATTCAGAAGGCAGCGGTAGCAGGGAGCCGAGATGGTGCCACTGCACACCAATCTGGGCAACAGAGCGATTCTGTCTCAAAAAAAAAAAAAATTGAGGTCAGTTTATAAAAATATGCAAGTTTAGTGTACCAAAGCTTTGGCAATAATGTGACACATTTTTTTTTAAATACTAACTTCTAGTTCTAGTGCCATGTGGTGTGTTTTGTTTGTTAGTTAGTTTTAAGATAGAGTCTAGCTCTGTCATCCATGCTGAAGTTCATTGGCGCTATTTTGGCTCATTGCAACCTCTGCCTCCAGGTTCAAGCCAATCTCGTACCTCAGCCTCCTGAGTAGCAGGGATTACAGGCCTGTGCCACCACAACCACGCTTGGCTAATTTTTGTATTTTCTGTAGAGACAAGATTTCGCCATGTTGTCCAGGCTGGTCTCGAATTCCTGACCTCAAGTGATCCACCCGCCTCGGCCTCCCCAAGTGCTGGGATTACAGGTTTGAGGCACTGTGCCCAGCTGTAGTACCACTGCTAAAACTTAGCTATTCAGGATATGAAACCTTTCATTTTTAAGATAAAGGAACTGAATAATATAACCTAAAACTACATTCCTCTTCAAATTTGTGTTTTGCGTTTTTGAATTCTACTTCATCTCTAAGTTTCCTTCTCCTTTTTAACTAACCATGGAAGAGACACATAAGAAAAAATTCCATATTTTTAAAGAGGAGGAGAGAAGAAAGCACTGACTACTGGATAGCTCTGCCCAAGATAAAAAAGGATCATTGTGTGCATGTGCAGATTTTACGATAGGCACACTCTAATCCTCTCTAATCCTACTAAAAGACTATGGTTCTCTTGAATAGTTGTCACTTTTATTTTCCTATATTGCCATTTTTGGCATAGGCTTCTAAGTAAATCTCTCTTGCATTGTTTGATTAATTAGAATATCTAAGGAATGAGAAAAACCAACTTCTTTAGTTTCTTCACTAATATGTTAGGTCACAGACTAAATTAAGTTTTTCCAGGCAAGGTTAAAGCCAATTGATCCTCTCTTAGAGTTTGTTGGACAGAGCTTGTCTCAGATTGTGTTCCCCTGTAAGCAAATTCTGAAAAAGAGAAATTTTAGTATGCACTTTAGAAATTAACACTGGAAGAATGGAAAGGCAGAAGCAGAATTGGACCGGGGGGTGAAGTTAAGCAGTAATTCTGTCACAGTGAAGACCCTAGATGTCCTACAGGTAGCTCTGAAGCAGGGATGAACCTTTAGAGTTGTGTTAAGTGACAACAAAGGGGATGGACGGCTACATGAACACAAGAATTAGATATTGGATATAGGCTGTCCTGGAAAGAAGCCTGACTTTGAAGAGCATGATGTTAGTCAAGCAAGAGAATTCTGAAGACCATCACCTCAGCCACCTGATAGCAACATTTCCACCAAGTAGGAGGAATGTGTCCTTTAGTCCTAAAGGAGCAGTGCATTAGAGAATCCCCGACAGAATGTTATCAATTTCCTTTATGCATTTACATACTTCCTTCAGAATTTCATTTATTTGCAATTTGAGAAACCTGAGCTATTTGACTTAAAACAACACTGAATTTAGATGTTTTCCAAACTAATAAACACTATTTGGTCCAGAAAAATATCAGATTAAGCAAATAAATAAAACTTAAAGGCAATTAGAAGAAATAGAACAAAGTATAGTCCCCAAATCAAATCATATCAAAGGAGAACAAAACATCTAGCAATTATATAACAGTGTTTAGATAAATTGTAAGACTATCATCTGATATTCAAGATAAGCAAATTCAAGAGGAAATATATTTCTCTCTTATTTCTGTTCACTGAAAATTTTAGAAAAATATTATTTGATAGAGCCGCCTGAATGCATTCCGACTGGTACATTGCTGCTTGGCATCTACTGAATGTACCAGAATTCAAGCCAGAATGAACAGATTCCATTCTAACAGTCTGAAAACACTCAAAAATAGATATGGTATTAGCATGAGACCAGACATGCCACATTCTAAACTATTGGTTAATATTCTATTTTTTTCTCAGTACACTTTTAAATAAATATGTTCAAGTCATGTGTAATGGTAGAGAATTAATTATTGCAAAAAAAAAAGGTGAAACTGAAGTCTTTCTGCAAAATGTTTTCAAATATTTGGAAAATAGCCTGTTAAAAAGTCAATAAAGGTTTAATGTAGCTGTAACACAGTTTTGGTGTTAACTTTATTTTACAGTAAATGTTGCATTAAAATTTGTCTTTAAGTCTAAGAGTCAAAAGGCATATAGCTCCAATACAGAATTTATGAAAATTATAACAAGTGTAGTTGCTTGTAGCTATCTCATCATAAAAATATACCTTCACTGATAGTAGGAATAATGTTCTTATAAATTTAGACAAAAATAATACTGTAAAAATGGTTTGGTATTATTCAAAGGGCCAATGTTTGAAAAATTCCTGGTAAGTAAAATGATCTTAGTTCTTTACTTTTTAAGCGTTGGAAAAGGTTGTTGTAGAATTATTGTTTTCTTTCCCCTCACTAGTGGCTGAATGCTTTGTGGGCTGGGGTAATGTGGGATTTGTCTGGATGGCTGCAGGACCTAGTGCGGCATCTGGCATACCATGGTTGTCTGCTTATGTCTATGAAAGTGCCAATGAATCAATAAATGCATTCTGAAATACCTAAATAGAGAAGTCAGATTTCCCATACTAGGAAGGAGAAGAGCATAGGTTTTTCACTTCTTTTTCAAACTTAAATAGTCCAGATAATATTGTCTTGCAAAGATGTAGCTCTAAGCTTCCCAAGAATATAGTGACAAGACAATGTTGGTATTACAAATAGTCATATACGTATCATAGCAACTTTGAGTCTTATCTGAAACAACAAAAATATTGTTGTCTCTTTATATAACCTTGAAATAGGAAAATAACTTTAAAATCCTGAGAAAATAACGTATTATTGCCTATAGAAAAGCCCGAGCTTACACCCTCTGTAATATGGATAGAAGTTTTGTATTTAAGTATTGTTTTAAGATAATTAATTAAGATATATTCAAATTTGGTTCTAATAGCATAAACCAATTCAGACTAGGTGAATTGAACTTTCTTTGTATGATATGTTTTTAACATTAGATTTTTATTTAATCACTGAGATAGGGAAATAAATATACAATATAATGATGGACAAATTAGAATGAAACATATATTTCTGTATGACCAACAAATGGATCAAAGTATAAAACCTGTTCTTAATCCTAAAAAGTTTCCTCATTTTTCATTAAGGTCAATGTCTATGCCCCATAAGTAAACACTGTTGTGATTTCTATGGATGATTGACATTTAAATTTTATCTCAATTTACCTTTCTCTTGTTAATTTAGGAACACCAAAGGCATAATATTGGCATAGTTGAATTTCCTATGGATTCTAAACAACAAAAAATAATTTTAGGATACAGTATCTTTATTGTGTGTTGGCAAAAAATCAATGTTGTTTTTGTAATTTTTAAATGAAGGATTAGAATGATAAAGCATTATTTAAAAATTTAAACAGCCATTGCTTTTATTCAAGGAGTAAGTTTAAAAATTCAATGACTTTTATATTCCATGATCTTACAAAACAAATGGAAACGATTTTAAAAGCAAAATAAAATACATTAATCATTACAAATATTTAAGCATAGGATGGTTGATAAATTAGGACTATATTGTGGTGAGCTAGTTATATACAAATAGAATAATACCATAGCAAATAATGGATTCTCTTTATATCAAGCAAGCATAATGCATCAATAAACATAGTGCAGGGTGGGAACGATGAAAGCAGTTAAAACTTTCAGACGAGGAGTCATTTATTTTTGCAGTTAATAGGAGATTATTTTCAGATGTTTTGTTACTTATGCCACTAGCTAAAACATTTTATTAGCCCTCATACCAATCGTGCAAGAGGCTATGTTTGTATGCGTTCAGAGGGCAGGCACTAGCATCAGATGACCTGAGTTTTTATCTTAACATTCCATTTGCCAATGTGTGATCTCTCCTTTTTCAGTTTCCTTATCTTAAAATGGGATAATAATCGTACCTACCTCAGAGAATTGTGAGCATTAATGAGGTAAATAATGAATGTAAAGCCATTAGCCTAGTGCCTAAAACTAGATAAGTCCTCAATAAATGCTTGTTGTTTTTGTTGATGCTGTGGTTTCTACAATGCATGCAATAAAAAAGGATGACTTTACATGTATGAATTTATCTTAATGCCTAATCAATGAAAAATTCATTCCTTCATTCAAAAAGCATTGTTGTGAGCATGCTATGGATTTTGCTGAGTACAAATGGAGTTCAAAATGGATGCTCTATTGTCTCTAACCTGGAAAAATGCCTGGGCTAGTGTGAGAAGCAAGCATATAACACTGTATTACAATATAGTAAGACCAATGCTATAATAGCAATATATACCAACTTGTCTATGTAGCAACAGAGAACACATTGACCTTGATTCTTGAGAAAAGACACATAGATAAACTTTTGTGTGATTCATGTCTTAAAAAATGGTGATAAGAATCCCAAGCTGGGAGATGTGAATGAAGAAGTCAAGAGGAGGATGCTCTTGGCTAAGGATTCAGTTTGGGCAAAAGCAAGAAGATATGAAAGAGTCTGGTGTACTTAACAGTAATGAGTGGCATATGGAGAAGCAGTGAGAAGGGAGGTGGAGAGAGAACTTTGATTCCTGCACAAAGACTCTTGGCATGTGAAATTCACTGTGTTCTCTCCCTTTTTGTTGTCAGCACAATAAACACAATGATCTCTCCTTATATACTGATTTCAGAGAACAATCTTGTATAATTAATCAATACTCATTTAATGAATAAGAATCTAGGACTTATTTTGCTCTAATAGAAGAATGAACATTACATGTAAGGGATGAGGACTTCATCTAGTATTTGACACCTTTTGACTGTGCTTCTCAAAGTGATTAATTTTGGAACAATCATATCTGTTGAATTTAATAATCAATTAAGGACAAAAACACATATTTCAAGCAGCTGAGACTTTCACAATCTTTTTAAATATATATTTTTACCAGTATAATTAAGAAATTACTCACTGCATTTTGGAAAATATTCATCTATGTCAAGGTGATTTGTTCAGTATCTTTTTTTCAATGTTTTCACAATGTTCCCAACACAATCTACTGGCTCTGATGGAATTAGTTTATTCTTCTAGCATGGAGACAGATGTAAACCATTCTTTCATGCCATTGATGGTTTCCTCTCAAATGCTGTAGTTATTTGTTATATTCAAGAGGGGTCTACAAAGTTTTGAATATGGTCGCCACATGCACAAATCCTATAAATTAGATAGTCAAAGATATTTCCTTGGGAACACTCTGGCATACTTTGCCCAATGGAATTCTGAAATATCAGTCATAGTTGATGGGACCAGGTAGTAACACTTGACCCAAATGATTAAGCAGATTTGAGTAAGGTCCTATATTCTACACTTTTAATATGCTCTGGTGGGATACACCATAGTGGTCATAGGAACATAATTTATAATGCAAAGATTTAAACATGTGAGCTCAAGAAACTCTAACTGAGGTTTATTTTTTAAATAGGAGAGGCCAGATAAATAGGTGTGGAAGATATTAAATTATATAGCAACCCACATTCACTCTTTATGAGAATAACTTATGTAAATGAAGAATATTACAGATAGAAGTATGTAATTATAATTCCTGAAAACAGTGTAGATGGAGAAAAAGTTTGAAAGTTCCTAGCACTGAGTGGAAATCTAAATTTTTGTGTTGTTTCCATAACAACTAAAGAACAAAGCATGAATGACACCAAATAAGTAAAAACAACTCCATGATCAAAAACACTCCATGAACATTAGAAGAATCAAAATGCAACACCAACAATTATTTTTAAAAACTGAAGTTTTATATTTTAAGATTATCTAACATTTTACAGGATTTTTGCCTTCTCTCTTTTATAGGCCCTTGCTCTGTAACGGTAACTTAATTGACTATTAAAATCTCTAAATAAGCTAGACACCTAGACCTAGATGGCTGTCTATATAGCATTGTTTCTGTAAAGGGAATTTAAACTAAAAAGGAGGATAATACATATTTAAGTAATATGCAGGAATTGTTCAGTTTTTCTTTTTCCTCAAAATTTTAAATTTAGTAAATAACTTAATTCAGTCTCAAATGTTATAATATTACATTTTTGTTAATTATATAAAATGATAGTGAGAAATACAGAAAATGTAGATGATCGTTGCAATGGTTTGTTTCACGTAAACCCAGTTGCACACCCAAATAGATAATTTGGATTTTGTCAAAATAAAGTATTGTATTGTGGACCAGAATGATTGGTATGAAAGTATTACATAGCCCAGGTCCTAAAATACCATCCTCATAGTACATACATATGCATTAGAAAAGTCAGTCTCAAAAAATTAATGAAACCAAGATTTTTTTAAAAAAAGCTTTGCATATTGATTCCAAGATTTTTTTCTAAAAAACCCCGTATTGGTTTCTCAGTTACTTGTATAACTATTCCAATTCTCTTTTTTCCCCTGTATGAACAATATTCTTCAGACATAAATAGTTTGTGGGGTCCACATTAATTATATGTGAACTGTCTTTCATCTAATGTAAAAAGGATAAGATTCACTGAATCTCTTCTTAATATACAAAGAGAAAAAACAATTTCAATGTACTCAACTTTCTTAGTAGCTGCTGATACTTGGAAAGACCACTGAGACTACTTTTATGACTTTAGAAACATGTTGATTCATCATTTAAGTAGCTCTTCTATTTTAGTTCATTATAAGCTTAAAAGTAAAATCATCTAGTTTCAGAGCTGGAAAAGCTCTAGAGGTGAATTAGTAGTATGAGTGCATTAATTCATGAAAAGTTCAAACTGGTCTTGAGATGGCATTTTAAAGTTTTGATGAAGTTTTATCATTCTTTTCTTGGGTACTGGATATGACCCCATTAGTTTCATCTTAGGTATTGTATTGACTTCTAGTAGTGGTTCTGTACTGCTGTTTTTACTAAGATCCTTCCTTAGTTCAAGTATTCAAAATATTAACTGAAACTATCAATCAGATGTACATCCACTAATATTCATGACATACAGTAATATTATCTCCTATATTTAAGTTAATAGTTATTAAATATGCTATATGCTATTGCTTTCTTTTACTTTTTCATTATGCATTTTCTAGTTTAGTTGCCTCTCAGTGAAAAGTGATTTAGAAATTATGTCAGTATTGAAGGTAAAATATGTGTACAGATGTTAAGTGCATATTCAAAATTGGAAGTACTTAACTAAATCTGACAATGGGGATCTGTTTTAGTGTACATGTTGTAATTATTTACAGCTTTGTACATTTGGCATTTACTACGTGAACATGTACCCTTGACAGTGTGAATGTTTCCTGTAAGTGGGATGTGAGTACCTGTTGATAAAGCTTTTGAGGCACTTAAGCACCTAATAGAGATTTGGGGTACAGTGAGTATGAAGTGTTTTAATGAATCATGAGATTTTTAAAAGTAGCGTTGATGCCAGATTTTACATCTGTGAAATGATTTGCATTCTCATTTTCAGATAAGAGAACTTGAACCCTAGAGTAGTCGCAGGAACCATGAATGACTACTTCAGAGTATGAATAGAGAATAAAGTGTGTTTCCCAGTGCACCATTTATATGGAGATGTTTCTAAAGGAAAGGTATTGGATAGAGTAGGAAACATCAAAATGTGGCTGTGTTCTGTGAAGTTTTATCAAAAATAGATCAAGTAATTCTGGGTCAGAATAAATGCTTTCTTGATAGTTGCCATTAAGTGGCAATTGTTTTGGGTAGGCCCAGTTTGTTTCTTATCTGTTGACTTAGTTAACAGATACAGAGCATTTCTCTTTAGGTAATTATGGTGTTGTTTCTGTCATCCACTTCTACACTGAACTCCTTCAGGGAAGGAGTGATTGTTTATTCATCTTTTTGTTCACAGAAAGTGCCCCAACATAATGCGAAATTAATAATATTTGTTGGATTTATAATGATGCCAGTTGACATTTCTGGTAAGAATTTGCCCCTGTTGAAAAAAAAAATCAATGGATTTGAAGCTTGGGTAATTAGAATCCCATTAATGATTTCTTAAGAAAACACCAACATAGTGTTCATATGGCCCCCAAAATGCTGAGCATAATGTATACTCCCATATGGATAGACCTCTGTGTATCCTTTTATAATGAGGGTCATTTATAGGGGTGGAAGGATGACTTGAATCTTCTCCTCACCAAAATAAAGCATGTTCTTAACTGATCCCTGAGTAGGGAAGCCACAGGTGGTTACATTTTCCTAACATCTTCTTCCCTTTGCTTGGTTATGTGGATGTACCTTGTGTATAATTACAATTAGATGCACGTGTTCGTCAGCACAGCATTCTGGTTAGCAAACTACAGCCAACTACAGGTAGCTGCCAAGTTATTCTCTCTTGGTGAGAAATATAAGAGAACAATGGCCAGAATTTTATAGAGAATAATAACTTATAACTATTAAATTCTTATCTTTAATGTAATTAAACGTATATTGAGGACAAACATTATTTGTTCAGTTAAAGCATAACCTGATGTTATCGTGAGGTTGCTTAGATAGTATATTTAGCATTTTTTTTTCCTTCTAA